>VDFB02109632.1:0-49576 GCA_007258455.2 Sequoia sempervirens
CTTGCATGTTGATTTAATTTACGGAGGATCTCTTTATTTGGGTATTCTCACAAACAATGAAGTGGAATGGGAAACTTTAATTGTTGGTTCAGGATTGATGATTTCTCAAGAACATACTAATTTGATAGTGGAACGTGATTCTTTGATAGTGATAAATGCAATGAATAAGAGGAGATGTGTGGGCTAGAGAATGAATTGATATGTAGAAGAGGTGCAAGTACTTAAACAAAAGTTTCAATCTATCAGTTTTGTTCACTATAAAAGATATAAGTAATGTTGCTGACCGTTTGGCCAATAAAGATATAAATCAAAACTTGATTAAATGGCCCATCTTGGATCGATGCAAGCTTTTAAGGCCCCCAATACTATGGGAAGATAATGCGGTAGGATTTTGTGCAAGCCTTTAAGGCATTCTAAGCATGACATATGGGTGGTAGTTGGGCAAAATGTAATGATTAAAGAGTATTGTAGCATGTAGGGTAGTTGGTATGTTCATTGGGGGTGCATTATGGTGCAATTAAGTTTTTCAACAAGGCAGCGACATAGGGTTGTTTTGTTTAAAATATGCCAGTCATTGTGCTAATTATGCATTTGCAAGGTTCTCTTTGATAGTGTAGGTCTAATTTTTGTCTTCTCACCAACTCTTTAGATGCTATGGAGGAGTAGCCATAAGAGGTTTGCCATGAAGTCTAGTTGGTGCAAGGGATGATATCGGACAAGCACTTCCAATGCAACTTCTCTCGTTAAGATCCTATCACTCATGATTTCATCAAGGATATTTTGAGAGATCAATGGATGCCATCCTAAAGCTAATATATGCAAAGATTTCACAACAAATCTCACTTTAACTTTTTGATGCATAAATGCGCTAATAGTTTTTGTAACTTTTCCTCTCAAATCAATTCTTTGGTATGTCTGCAAGTTTGAAGTGTCAAGATATAAAGCTCATGGGTGTGGAGGAAGGGTCTACTTCCACCCCTTTGATTTTGGCCTATGAGAATGCTTAGACAAAGTTGAGCAATGAGATGAGAATAGTGTGCATTCTATGGTGATGATGAATAGGTCTTGTTTAGCCTTCATGTCCACCAGTTTTAGGCAGCGGGGGATGGGAGGGGAGGCGATGGGTTGAGGTTGGAAGTAGGATGTAATTACACTACCCCACTCCTCTGTGGTGCTTAATTGCACAGATCCACACAACAAAAGGATATATTTTATGATGTGACATTTTCTTCTTTGGCAGGTAATAAGAGAGGTCAATCAACATACAATGTAGAGCCATGGGTAGAAGTGGTTATTAATACCATGTGTTCCCAGTAGCTTATGATTGATGGTGGGTGGTTTAGAGTTTCATTGTACTTGGTTCAATGTTTCTCCCATGCATATTGTTTGTGTTAGCATATAGTTGTCGCAATTTGGGATTTGGCCTTTAATGGCTAGTGAATTTTGGTTGTAATATGAGTTTTAGGGTCAACTTTTTATAGCAGTTTTTAATAATCACTAGTAATGTGGCTATGTAAACTTTGTATTTGATCTTTGATTTCAAGGGTGGGGTTACCTATAGAAACCCTACTATTATATTTTAAAAAAATATTAAAATTTAAAACCATATTGATATGTTCCAACGTGAACCATAAAGATATAAGAGTGTCCAATTAGATAGATTCAAATCATTGTGTTACAAAATCAATCATAATATATGTAAAAGTTGGTATAGAATGTTCTATACTTTGCAAGATTCGGCTATGGTGATAGCCACCTAAGATCTAGGAGCTTCAATGAAAGTATAAGAGATACCCAAAATGAGAGAATAATTTCATTATATCAATGGATGCTAATATACAATATGAATACATTATGAGATTACAAAGAGAACCCCTTGATTATAGAGGCTAATGTGAGACATAAGACAACATAAGATTATGACACATGTCTTAATATTATGACTTGAGACATAAAGTGATAATGCTTTAAGAAAGGCATATGTAAACTATTGTGAATATGATCTAAGAGATAAACTAATTAATAATATAATCCATTCACACCAACACACCAACTTAAGTGCAACTTAAGGAGAATGGGAAAACAAGCAAAGATGGGACCTATTTACAAGACAATGTTAGGTACCCATGCATAAAAGAATCTCTCACAAATGGAGAAAATGAAAAAATCCCTCTCCAAAATGAGAGAAAACACAAGATTGTTTCCAAAAGTATGAGAAGAAGACTTCATGTGAGGAAAAGGTCCTCCCATAAGAAAGAAGAAGAGAGACTATTTAGCACTCCTTCACAATAGAATCTGTTGCACTAGTAGTATATGTTTGACAATGGATGTTGAAGATGATCCAAAAATGTTGAACAACATTCCTTACCTTAGAAAGAAACAGAGCCAAACATGTATACAAGACATCTTCCCGTTCATTAAAGAACTAGCACTTGCACCAAAGGGGGTGCAAGGGTTACGCCGATAGAAAAATATAGAGAAGTAAGAAGGGGAGAGACATGCAAATTAGTACTTGTATGGACATCATTAGCAAAAGAAACAATGTTAGACATTAGAAGATAGTAGTAGGTAAATATACAATGTGATTATACAATGTTTGAATCTCAGTAATAGATTGAGAACACGAATCATTACATTTGTTTTGGAATAGATGGATATATTGCATGATATTTGCTTCAATAGTGGTGTTGTTGTAGGAGTGTACATGGAATGCAGTGGTGGATGCATGGAATAAACGAATTGGTCAATGGAAATGCAAGGTATGGAAAGGATGGCAGGGGGTGTTATTTGGAGTGCGTGTGGGTATCTGGAGAATACTTGTATAATGGTGGTGCAGTGAATGATTACAATCCATATCAAAAAATTTACCATAAGCAGGTGTAAGGTGTACATCGAATGTCGATCAAGATCAGGAGGATTCAGAATGTGGGGGGTGATGGGTAAACATGGATTTGGTAGGTGGTACATGGATGAACTGATTTAGTTTGCATAAGGTGGATGGAGTGTTGGATCTATTGTGGATGGGGTAAGATGCATGTACCTCTTTTGCCACATGTAGGTGTTTTTTTTATTGCAATCTCATTGAGATGCATACATCTCGATTAGGGAGCCATAAGAGTCCTTATGATAAAGTGTTGCTGTCAACGCATGGTTATTTTGAGATTTGGATATCATGGATGTCCCAGCTTATGATGGTGTACATTAACGGTTGACGGTTTGGATTTTCTTTTTCCAAACTTGGGAGGCGAGCAATGGTAGGTGGATTTGGTGATTCATTTGGGCCAAACTATGTGCATATGTCTTTTTTGGTCGCTATTGAAGCTTTCCTGTGCACTATTGGACTTTATTTGATGGAAGTGCTTCCCTTCTTGATTTTTTCCCCATAGTTTCTTTTGCTGATGGAGGTTGGTAGGGATGTTTTTGTGTTGTATTTTATTGTATCCATCTGCATATTATTTGTCCAATTTTTTATTTATTTGGCCCTTTATTTATTTTGGTGGATGGGATGATGTGTGAATCATGGTTGAAGGTATGAAGTGTGGTAGCATTGATAGCGGTTTTATCATAAGGACTCTACAGTCTCCCAAATGTTGACTCTTCTTTTTTGTGGAACAGCTACATGTACATTTAGGAGTGAGCATCTCCTGGGTGGATGGAAGAGTAGGTGGTATATGTATATGGTTTATTGGATGTTCAGATTCTTGATCTTGATTTTGCGTGGTGTTGCCTGAAATATGCTTTGGTTCATGTTCTTGATATGGATCAATTTGGTAGGATGGATTGTATGCAAAGGGGTTTGTTGTATTTTCATGGAGGAATGGGAAGTGGCTCAATATTGTATTGAATGTGATACAGTCTCTGTATGTCCTAAAAATGACCAATACTTTGGGAGGATTCGCCAGCTTGGAGCAACCATTTGTAGGAGTATATGAAGCTGGAACATCCACTTGCATGTGATTGCAAATGCGCCAGCTTGGAGCAACCATTTGTAGGAGTATACAAAGCTAGAACATCCACCTGCATGTGATTGCAAATGCGAGGTAAGTATAGAAATAATAATTTCTATGTATATCAATATGGTAAGGTGAAGATAAAAAAAAAAAACAAATATAGCTTTCTTGAGGGAGTGGGGTGTTAATGTATGTGTACTTGTACTCATCATAAAGAGAGAAGATGTAGTCGGAGCTCTTCTTTTTTCCTAATAATTGTGAATGGATTATTCTTCATTCTTGAGTATCGATCAAAGGTAAATGGTGGGTCGATCCTAAGTCTGTGTATTGATTTAACTCTAGATATAGCTGTAAAAGTTAATCCTTGTCTTTCTTTTTTTCCTATATCGATTGTTGCTCTTTCGATTGTCATTCCTTGGGATTTATGTATTGTAATCGCCCATGCACTACAAAGTGGTAATTGCCTCTGAGCACCTAGTGATATGGGTGATATAGGAATAGTTTTTGGGGCACGGATGCTCCAAGGTGGGCCATTGTAAGTATCAAATTTTACTACCACATATAATGGTAAATCTGGTGGTTTGGAGCTTTCCGTGTATACAATATCTACAACCTCTCCAAGAGAACCATTTACAAGGCCTACTTGAGTCCATAGGTTTGTAGTTAGCATGATGCGTTGGCCTCTACAGAGTAGGAGTTCATGGGGAAGCTTGTCAGCATCATTGTCGATCTTTGATGGTAGGGTTGTTTTTATTGCAATACTAAGTGCAATAGGAAGATTTAATAGATGTATCATTTTTTTGTTGTGTGTTCCAACTAAGTCATTGGTCGGGAATAGGTGCATTGCTAGGTTGAAAGACTTGTTTTCTTTGTGTGATAGCTCTTTGTTTTTGTGATGCATTAGTAGCTCCCAATCTTGTTCACTCGGTTTTGCATTACGGATGTTTTGTAGAGTTCTTCAAAATTTAATTTGAGCTTGTGTGTCCTCATGTTGTCAAAATATTTTTTCTAGTGTGACAACAATAGTGAATTGTTCCCAAAGGGCATTCGCATCTATGTGGGCAACATATATAGGTTTGTCCATTACAGGAGGTAGCTGTGCAAAGTCACCTACAAGAATGATAGATCTTCCACCAAAGCATAAGTGTTGTTGGTGGGGGAAAGCCTCGCGTAGCCTAGTATCAATTTTTAAGAGTAATTTTGGGCCTAGAAAGCTCAGCTCATCAACTAGGAGGTATTTTATGTGTCTCATGCTATGTTGGAACATTGCAAGTGACTGACCCTTCAATGGATGCATTTCTTTGATTGGAATCTTCAAGGCAGAATGTATAGTTGAGGCATGTATGTTGAATGTTGCGATTCCTGTAGGAGCAACAACAAGGAGAGGGCTATGTTCTTGTGGCACTAAATTGGAAAGGGAGTGTTTAATGCAATGAATAAGATAGGATTTCCATGTTCCTGTCGTGCCTTGTATGATCATGTACAATGCTTTTTCTATTTCACAAGAATTGTAGTGGTCCAAAACAAGTGTCAAAGCGAGTTGTTGTTTGGGAGAGAGTGGATATGGGAGGTCGCTAAACTCAAAGGGTGTTGGGTTGTCATGTTGGTCCACCTTGTTTGTGCATATGAAATGCTCTATAGTTTCATGTAACGGTTGAGGTATTGTACAGGCATTCCACTTGTGGCAAGTGTCAAAGTCACGTCTTCCAAGCATATCGAGGGAATTAAAATTCCCGCTAGTACCAAGACCCAATTGTGATAAGAACTCCCATTCATTCAATTGAATTGTATTGCCTATATTGTTTTCATCTTCTGGGTCCTCTTCCTCTTCTTGACTTACTTCTTCATCAACTATACAGTCAACATGCCACACACAATATTTACGTAAATTCATCTCCTTCCAATTTGCAACAATTTTCTCTTTCTCGATACCAATGTCTACTTCAATGTTGCGAAATTTCTTGTAAAGAAGTAGTTCACTCCAACAAAAATTTTTGAAATGTTTTGAATCCTCCTTTGGAATAGTAGTAAATCGAGGGAAGACACTAATAATTGCCTTATGTTTCCTTTCTTTCCACTTGTACTCTTTGCGACTTGATGAGAACGAGAATGTTCGTGCAGATTCAAGTAGTGTTACTTTATCCATTTGAAGAGGACGTTGTGTGTATTTATGGATGTAGGTTAGCTCCAATGTATTTTCATTTCGGTTTGTTTGGATTCGGTTGAAAACTTTTCTACCAACATTAAGCACCATAAATTCACGATTGCAAACAACAAGGGGCAACTTTTGCAACATATGGCACGTTTCTTGTGCACCTATATCACGATCATCAATAATTTCGGACATGAATTTTCTGTATGTTGCAAGTGCCTTGTCTTGGGGTGCTTGCTTTTGACATATGCATGTCAACATATCAAGGCAGCTCTCAAATTTTCTTTCTGCCTTCGCGGCATATTTTGCAATGTACTTTAGAACTAGTGTTTTTGAAAGCACGGGCTGACAATCCATATTGGCCCTCCATATGGAAATCATTTCTGGACTATGTATATTCAATCTATCATCATTACGTGCAGGGAAATAGGTTTTTTTTCTAGCTTCGTCACTGCACAATGAAGAGTTGGCACATTCAGGCCAAGGCGCACTATAGCGACACTCCATGTTGTTCCCTTTCTTGTGAAGGAAGGTTGATTCTGAACACTTGGTGTGTCTCTGGACACAATTAAGTAACTCTTCATAGTCAGTAAGTGTGTTTGTAGCAAAGATTTCGGGTGTTGTTAGTAAGCATGGATCATCTTGCGAAGATCGATGGAATGTGTTGCTTCTATCTCCCAGATTTCGAGGATTCCAAGCACTGACATATCTGTCAAAGAATGATTTTGCTATGTCTACATCTGCATGATTGCTCCAGTTAAGTGTGTCCATGTTTGGTGCACCCTCAAGCCAAAGGAAGCCATGTACATGTGCAGACCCTCGATGTTGCCACTCATATCTATACCAGTAGTTTGTTGCGCAATATAGCTTCTCTAAGACTTCTTCACGAAACGTTGTGAATCTTTGATGCAAGTATAAGGATGTGGTATGTGGGTTCATAACAATGTTATCTATGCGATCTTTATTGTTTAGTGATGTTTGGGTTGCCCCCTTTGTAAATAGTTGATGTAAATCAGGCCATTTGGTGTTTGCAACACTTAAGGTGAAGAATAGTGTTGGGGAGCCTATTTGGTTGATCATGTTTGACAATTCACCACGAGACTTATTCCAATATGCTCGTGTCCCTCTAAGGGATGATCCGTAATGCATCAGTTGTTTGGCTAGTTTAGTGTCAGGCAACATTTGTATATGGAGGTGAAGGTTGTCTATGGTAGTTGGTATGTAGTCCTCACCATTTTTCTTGAAAAAAATGGAGGCAACACCTTGGCTTCGGTGACGCATCAATAGATTCAAGACAAAATATCTAAACCTTGGGTGCCTTCCAAATCTATTATCATGGAACCTCATTCGGTGCAGCACATATTCATGCATTTCAATTTGTCTATAGCGAGGTTGTAAATGTGATGCACTGCCATTGGGAAACAAAGAAGGAAAATCCATGTCTAGAATTCCTTCAGTATTGTATTCATTAATTGGCCATGGCTCAAGTGTTGGCCAATCTATAATGGTGTGATTGTGATCTCTAACTTGCAATGTTTCTTTTATGATTTCTAGTTCACGGCGTTTATTTGGTAGCCTAGCCATGAAGGATGAGGAGTAAGTGAATTCAGTGTCGGGTGAGTCCGCGTTAAATTTGGAAGCACTAATTGGAGCAACAATATTGTGATCGTCAGCATTAATGTTATGAAGCATAGTGGAAATGTTTATATTTGTATCGGGGAGCTCCCAAAGAGATGCAAAATCCACCTCGACATCTTTGTAATATGGGTCATTTGTGATTTTATATTTCAGTGCAGCCCACACACGATGCCTACTTACATAGCAGTCATAATGGTCACCTCTTGTATTGGTTCTTCGAACCACCAACACATCCAAGTTTGCTATTTTATGTGGCAAGTATTTTGCTATGGTTTTCATATCTTGTGGGAAACAAATTGTGTGGACACTATATTTGTATTGGCCTCCACGAGCATGTGTTACTTGTATTATTGGATTGACTCGTGCTATTAACATTTCTTCAACTTGTGTTAGTGTTTGTAGCTCATACGGCTGTACTCTTGGGTCCATTAAATTAGTTGCTGAGAAACGATGTCTACCTGTCTCACGGAAGCATCTAAAACAAACTGGACCAATTTGTGTTGCGTTGGTATGGATTCCTGGGTAGCATTCATGGCAAATTGTGCAAGTTGGTAAGTTGGATAGTTTATCTAGTTTTGAACGAAATCTTTTTGAAGCATCTATAAAGTTTTGTTCAGAATTTCTGTGTGTGCATTGTTTCATGTGTGCATGCTGACAAACCTATGTCGAAAGTGTGTTCGTTTTGGGATGCACATTCGTATGGCTCAATGTTGTGTTGGTTTGACTGAAAGGAAGGTGGTGCACTGGCTTCTATTGCTTGTTTTCCTATTCGTTCGAAATGATGGCGAATGTTGATTTCTTCTTTATGTTGCATGTAGTAGTTATGAGTTCTTTTATGGGATTGTATGCTTTTAGGGGTAGAGGTTGCCATTTGTAAAGGAAATATGAACTATAATTATCAAATGAACAATTAGAAATACATACAAAATTGAAGAAGGTAAACATTAATGTTGATGAGTTCTTCGATCATTATATTCTTTGAAAATTTGTTGAGATACAATTGGTATGCTATATACATGAGTAATTTGGTGGAAGAAACATATCACAGTATTTTCATATTTTCATAACAGCAATATATTCAATATACATGTGATTTTGAAATTCCATGTATGGAATGAAAAGTCTAGAAAGTATACTATATAAGATGTTACAAATTTTCATATACATTATACGAGTGCTTGAGGTACATCTAAACACTAGCAATATGAGACATAGTAGTGATTTCACTCAACATGAGCAAATTCTCTGCAACAAAATCCAGCTCGTCGACCTTTGTGATTGTTGATTTGACCCGTCCTTGAGCAACACTTGAATCATACGAATTTGTGATTGTGAAGATAAATTGCTTGAATAACACTCCTTTCACTATGGTTTCAGCTTCAGTTTCTATTCCAGAATTGAATTGTAGCATGTATAAATTATCTGCAGACATTCCAAGGAGTTAGGTAGCTGGTTCTTCAAAAGCAACAGCCCATAATATTCCTATATGATCTGCGAGCTTTAGCTAGAGTATGTATCTATAGGTACATTTAGGAGTAGTAGCTTTGCACTTGGAACAATACCATGTTTGATCATCATTTTGCACAACTTTATTTTTACATTGTCTTCCATCTAAGTCAAGGGGGCAAGATGGTTAGCATAATGAATTTGTTTTTATGTATTGCACTGTTCCTTTTAGAGTGCATTGGAAAGTTTTTTTCATATTGGTAGTTTTCTCTTCAATATCAGCAATTGATTTCCTCATAAGCACAAGAGGTGCATCCAATGGTTGTGTATTCAATGGAGTGACATTAGCCCCATTCTGTTCAAACCATGATTTGAGTTGTTTTGCCTCCTCTATTCTTGGGTTTACAAATAGGTGGGTGGTTGCCAACGTGCTTATGACCTTGCCATTATACTCAGTGACACAGCCATTTTTTATTGCAAGTATGAACACATGTTTTAAGTGATATCTCTCTTGTAGTTGCTTGCCTTCCTTTTCAGTTGTTGGACCCCATAAAGTAATATTAATGGTAGATGAAGAGGTATCTATCAATTTGATGCTCCTTCAAAGAACTTTAGTCCCATCCCTCCTCCTTATGGTTGAGCTTGGGTCCACACATATGACTATTCCAATAACATCAACAAGGATATTATTGTTCAATTCTAAAATGTCCTTAAAGGGTGTGAAGGAGAACTTATGTTTGGGAATTGCAAGGTCATCTTCTGAGTGAGAAATTTTGGATTCCTCGACTAAAAGAATTTCAAGCTGGCTATTCAGTTTGTTGTACAACCTATTAGTTGACTTAATAGTCCCACCAGATATTGTATATACTTCTCCAAAATGTACATTCATGTAATGAAGGTTTGCAACTTCATTAAAGCATGTTATTTGTATTTCAATGCACTCACAATCAACAATATCAAAAGAGAAGACATGCCCTTGTCCCTTTTGTGTGTTGAAGTGGTGCATCTATTTTTTCATGGTAACATGACCCTTTATAAGCCACCTTGTCTAAAATGGATTCAAATTTCTAATAGGCGTAATATTGGACGGGGAGTCTTTCTTTTGTAGGGAAGAGGATAACCCAAACAGTGCCCTTTGAGTAGGTGGCTTTGTCACCATAGGAATGTTACTCATGCTCGTAGATGGAGTAGTTGAGTTTGTAGAAGTTACTTTCTGGACTTGCTCTTCAAACAGGTAGGCAGGTTGACCAATGATGTCATGTTGCAAACATGTGATTTCTAATTTGGAGATGACTATCCACCTATAAAGATAAAATGAGTCAGTATTTTGAGTACAATCAAATGTGGCATAGCGGATAAAAAATGCTAGGCTACAAGTTGGTAGTTGTGAATTTTGTAGATGAGCATGCAAATAGCGTGGCTCACCTTGAATTGCAAAGAACAGGGCAACTGTATCCTATCAATTTGAGTATAGATCCCTTCTGGAGTTCTTTAGAAGCTATGCATTGGTTGTACTTTGTTGGAAGTGTTGCCTTCTACTTATGTACCCCATCGGAGAGATCCACTCTATATCGATTAACCAGTTTGAGTGCATGGCCAAACGGTGCAATTTCTAATGCTTGTAGATGGGGTTGCAAGTTTAGGTTACCATTATTCATCATCTTGATTGCATCCTTAGTCAAGGAATATTTTGTCAGGAGAGGTGGTTGCGGTACTATAACATTGTCATCAAGGCTTGTAGACGTGGCTTGTACTTGTTGGGTTTGTTGTTCAAATAGGTTGGTGGGCTCGCCAATGATATCTTGCTGCACACATATGATTTCTAATTCCGATATGACGATCCACCTATGAGTGTAAAATGAAGAAGTATTATCAATAGGACGATATGTGAAATAATGGAGTTCACGAAAGATAATCTAAAAGTTTTTATTTTGCACATTGTAGCAAATTACTAAAATATGATGACTCACCTTGAATTGCAAAGAACAAGGCAGTTGCATTTAATGAGTTTAACTATAGAGCCCTTTTGTAGTTCTTCAGAATCTATGTGGTGGTTGTACTTTTTTGGAATTGTAACCTTCTAATTATGCACCCCATCAAAGAGTTGTAGTATATAGCAATTGGTTGGTTCAAGCCCATGTCCAAACATTGAAATATCTATTGCTTGTAGATGGGGTTGTAGGTCTACGTTTCCATCATGGATCATCTTAATTGCGTTCTCAGTCAACTTAAACATTGTGGCAAGAGAGCGAACTAGTCCTTGCAAAAGTAAATTGTAGGTGGCAGCTATTACTTACTTTCAATGATGTATAAAAAGCATACTTTGTGAAGTGTGAAATTAATATGTTGTATACCCAACAAAATATACCTAACTAATTCGATAATATTTCAAAAAGCAACAATGTTGTTAAATGCGACCATACAAGTAGTAGTTTAAATAAAAGTGTGTATAGAAATTACATAGAGTAAAAGTAAATTTAGAATAATACCTATAAATGTGATTTTGAATAGGTATGTATATCAAAATAGCGGCCTTTGGAAGTTAGCTTGCTGCACTTGTAAGGAAAACAAAAAGGGAGAGTGTAGTGAGTAAAAAATTTAGTTCACGCTATTAAGTAATCTAACTAAATTGGAAGCACTCTAAATGTTTAGATCTGCATTCTATGCTAAAGGAATAAGAGGAAACGTGCTTTATAACAAATGAGTATAAAACTAGTGCATTAATAGCAAGGGATAAACAACGAATGAGAATACAATAAGATTAAAGAGAGCTACTTGGTTCGCAAATGTTTTAACCTATTATTGGAGAGCACTAATTTTATGTGGATTGTGTTCTGGTTGAGGATACATCTGTCATGTATGTTAATATAGTATACTAGAAATGTGAAATATGTTAAAAGAATGGAAGTGAGTACAATATTATCGTTCTACTAAGTGATCAAATTTTAAGGAATGTAGGTGAAAAAATGAGACAATTATTGAAGGAGAGATATAGCATTTGTTGGAGTGAACACAATGGTTAGACTATGCTTAGTTGAAGTCAAATGAGGAAAGGTTTGCAACACATTATATGCAAACTACTATTCTTAATTATATGCAATTGAACATGGCGTTTGTTTTTTGGAATTTAGACATATGGGTCAAGTAAAGATATACAAAACAAAAGCAAAAGTCAAGAACCAAGATGCAAAATGATAGCGAGAGAACAATGTATACATATTTTCAAAGCAAAAAATGTGTTACATGGTATTGTAGTAGGTGACATATTGGATCTTTTTATTGCGAGGAGAAGTGCCTTGTTCATAGTATATTGGAGCTTACATTTCTTTAAGGGAGTTACAAAATATCCAACTATCCATAAGTTGGTAAAAGCTGAAGTTATATCGTTATATCAACTACTGTATACACATTTATAGCGATAATGTATCTTAGGCATGGTTCAAGTAATTTTGGAACGCTTCTTTAATGTAGATAGAGCCACCTTGTCCGTAGAACTCATCCGCTTTCATTTCACGAAGGAAAGTACAAAATGAACTCAACTTCTCACAAGTTGAATGGAACTCATGTATTGTTACTTCCATTGACTGGATGTCCAAATCTTGGACACTTTGCATGTTTTGAACAGTGGCCTTCGCTTGTTGTAGCAAGTCCAGGCAACTAACTGTAATGTCATTTGCAAAATCTTGTATCTGACTTGTAGAGTTTCGATTGCCATTGATTGACGGTGTCGAATTGGCTGACAACATTGGGCCACTGGAACTACTGGATATGTCAATAATCTCCATTGCTATTTGATTGACGATGTTGAGTTGTATCTTACAACCTATGCTGCAATAATATATGTTTTGTATCAGTGTTTAACCCTATGCTCCAATAATATATGTGTTTTTTGAGTGGTAATTTATCATTTTTTACAATTCTACTTATGAATAATAATTATTGCTAATATTATTTTAAAAAAGACAATTATATTTATTAAATTATAATATTCTTAAAATGTAACTATATATCTACATATTTAAAAGTTAAATAATAATACTATTGAAATTTACATATACGTATATATAATTTATATATTACATAAACTACACTATAATAACTATAATTGTTCAATATCAATTGATCGTTGATAACTTTAATTGGCCAATACTAATAAATATCACAAAAAAAATTAACTATACTACTATAAATGAATTCAAAAATCATTCCTATAATTAATGTAAATAATATTAAATAATATTAATGTAAAATATATATATATGGATTAAACAACCAAAAGAGAAAAAAATGTTAGAATTGACGAATTTACAAACATGAGATTTTTTGGAGAGAGCAAATATTTAAGACACCAAGTTAAGCACATGCAAAGATTTGAAAGATTAAGGTTTAATGTTATACAGTGAAAACTAAGATCAATGAAAATGTCAAAACAATCTAAATCAAATCTTAAAACAATATACTTAACATATCCAAGTACAATAAAATAAAACAAAAGATGAAAATAAATAAAATGCACTTTTCAACCTTCAAAAAAAAAATATACTAGTACCTATTTTACTTCATTAAATCTAAAACACAATATTTTACAATTTAAATTGCACTTCTATAAATGAATTTGCACTCCATATATTTGGCCCTGTTTAAGGTTAAAACCTGTAAGAAAATCCCTTGAGTCCAACTCATTTATGCAATTGTTTTACATGTATACTAAACATAATTATGGCTTATTTCCTTTTACACCCTAAAATTTATATTTGGTTATATTGCTTCCCTAATTATGGGATTGTGCATGACTACCCTATCCTAAGCCATAAAAGAAAAGTCTAGGTGACCTAGACAGAGTTTGGAACAGGGGATTAGAGAAAAAGCATGTATTTTAAAGTCCTACAATATTCATTGGCTAATTCAAGTCAATAGAGTAAGTGCCCTTAATCCAGTGGGTGGACCTACTGTGTCTTGTAGGATAACTCTTTAGGACATTCGCATATTGCATGATATTGATACATGATTGCCTGATTGAAGATAACGATGCACTTGATTATCCTAGGATAGAGCATCCATGTTATGCCAAACTATATAACAAGTCCTGGAACAGACAACTTGTAGAGCTTTATGTAGGATACTTCTGTTTCATTTATGATTTTAAATTTCTTGTAGAGCTTTATGGTGGGTGGGTGTATCTTACATGGAAGGATGTATTTTGCATGGACAATGAAAGACATATCTATTGATTCTATGTTTCTTGAGTATGGATAAGGGAGCTAAGATACACTAAGGGAAATTTTTAGGTGCCACTAGTTCTGACGCCACTACAAAATGCTCATTTGAAATCAGACAGGTATATTTGGGTTTCACGAGGAAAACAAGATTGTAATTATGATGCAGTGCATAAAAAGTAAGACATTTGACAACCGTATTATGCATGGACGAAATATATTAAACACCTGTCAATGGACGAGAAATCTTGATTATATATTAAATTGGCCTTGTTGAAGAGGACAAACATATCATAGAAGGCCATGTACCCGCATAGTTAAGTTAATAAAAAATCACTTTGCAAAATTCAAATGGATGCATACTTTCCATGTTTCGAGTTGCACGTCTTCTAGGTTTCGCTCATGTGAATAGATTGAAATAGTAGCTGTAAGGACATAGGGAGGTATGTCCACACCATAATGGAGGAATTTAATCCCCCTCTTTGTATTAATCACCCACAAGAAGGGACGAGGGAAGGGCACGCATTGAGGCAGATTTAATAGCTTGAATGGAGACCCTGACCTGTTTTCAGATGGCACGCAGAGAGGAGAGCAGAAGGAAGGGACGGGGCCAGGAGTCAATGTGGAGGCACGAAGGCATGAGAATTATGGGGGGTATGAAGCCCTTTAAAGAAATGAGGTCTCATGGAATACCATGATTACATGATATGTGTAGTATGGTGGTTTTTACAAGAAGCTTTCAGAATTTTGAAAGAAATGCCTCAAAAAATGTGGTCTCGCAGACTGCCATAGTTGTAGGTTATGCACATGCACAAAACAGATTTGTTGAAAAGACTTGGAAGCTTTTAGGTAAAAACCTTCACTGGCATTCTCCTTGCCTGTGCCGCAATAGGAGCTCTTGGACAGGTTATGAACGCCTGTCAAAGCATGTGAAAATGGTGCAAGTAAGGGTGCCCTATCAGAGGGTATGGGCACCCACAGAAGTAGAAAGGATAGAGGAATTTCGTTAGAGGGGGGTGTGCACATGTTTGAAACTTCCTTCGATGAGCTGGGGTATGGCTTTATTCATCTTTCCTCTATGATTTCAGTAGTTTCTCGTATTTTCCAATGGCAGTGCATTACATTTACAACCTCGCTATAGACAAATTGAAATGCATGAATATGTGTTGCACAAAGCTACATATTACCGTGGATTGGTTAGATTTTGTTGCTGAGATCTCGTCTGCCCTCTACTTAGATTTGTTTCCTCAAATGTTTTGTACCCTCTGCGTAGTATGCTGCAATGTTGGTGAGAAATGTCTACTTCTGCTTCCAATGGTAAGTTTCCTTCAAAGCTTGTTCATTCTTCTTGTAGGGATGATCAGCGGCCAGTTAGCATATATTTGCCGACATCATTAAATGAAGAGGATTGAAATTAATGTCGTGGGTAGGATTTTTAGCCAATAGCAGCTGGAGTTTGATCGATAGCGGTAGGATGTGGATTACCAGCTAGAGGTGGGTTATTCTGCACTTCAATTAATTTCCATAGGTGCCGATTGTAGATTCATTGGAGTTAGCCAGCTTCCAACGATGGACTAGAGACTTCGACTATATCTCCCTACAGCCACGCTTCAATCTCACAATAAATGCAGAGTATAGTACGGCTGACGATTTGTTTGACCACCAAACCACTAAAGTTTGGCCTGAAACCACGGTAGTTTCAGAGCGTGAGACTTGTTTCAGGCCAAAACCTCATGCATAAGATAGCCTATTGGCTAAATATGAGGGAAGGAAACACAAAATGTATGCTTTCTTTGAAAGCTACCACAATCAAATAAGGAGTCCTAGGCCTAATTAGTGAAGGTGACAATAAAAAACCTTGTGGAAATGGATGTAGAACATGATCCAGAGATAAAGACGACTCATTAAAATGTTGCTCAAGGTTTTTCAAGCCAATGCCAAATTGCGACAATAAATAGGTGGAGAGAAAACAAGAGGGTTTGAAAGTGCCCTCATGACATTTGAAGAAGATGATACATCTCCATAGGAGCTAACATCAAAGAAGAGATGAATATTTTCAATAATCTCCTCCAAATATACAAGATAGGACTCACAAAACAAACATGCAATGCCTATCAACTATTCATCTCAAATAGCCATAATGGGAAGATGTTGAATGTCTTGTTGCAATTAATCACTAGAATTCATGGATGTAACACTAATCTCATTAAAAAAACAAGAGATGGAGGTGAGATCTCAATGCTTGTCATATGATTACATTGTTCATCCCTGAATGATGTATCCATACAAGATGCCTAAGTGTGAACATTAGATATATCTATCAATGTTGGAATGATAAAATTGTTAGTGTGAAAATTGTCTATGTATTTAGTTATCATTTATCTAGTTCCTACACCTAGTAGTCCTATTCACACTTGCTTAAGTTCACTTAGTGGTTTAGTTGTCTCACCTCATAGACACTCGACACATGCCTTCACACTTGTCCCAAGTGTTCATGTGTCACATCACTTGGAGGGTTAGTCAATCTTTTTGTTTCACCTTCCTACCTTCTCCTTGTTCTATATAAACAAGGAGCGATCATTGTATTCTACACATTCTATGATAGTTATTTGGCTTTTGTGAAGAGCACAAAGATATACTGAGAGGGGGGGGTGAATTAGTATATCAACAAAATTTTACTCTTTTAACTTTGATCAACTTTAACTTCTAGCACAATATCAACTATGCAATATGAAACAATATGATCAAGTTGACACCAACAATTGTATTTTATGTTTTATATGAGATTACAAAGATTGTAGGCACCAACCTACAAGGAGCACCGACCCCTTAAATTGATTGAGTAGGCACAAACCTACAAGGGGCATCAACTCCTAAAGTTCGTAGGCACCAACCTACTGGAGACACTAACCCCCACTTGCTAAGCACCAACTTAACAAAAATAATAACTCAAAGAACAATGCTCCACCTTCAATGTTGCTTCCTCAATGGACGATGGACAATTCTGCACAAATATCCTTCTTACAAATCTGCTATAATCTTTTCTATGGATCTGTCATATATTTCTCTTCATTCAAATCTGCTCAACACATACACTCTATCTTCTTGTGTCTTACCCTCTCTTTCTACAAATCAGATCCAAATTATGCACCATCTCTTTACACAAAATAGGTATAATGATGACAACAAATCTATTACAAAACTGATTACAATCTCTCATTAAAATCTTCATAATCTTCTCTTCAATCTATACTCATTCCCTTTTATAGTTGCATATACTCCTCTTCTATTATGCATACACACATCTTTTATTTCTGCACATATTCCTCTTTTATGTTTGCATGAACTCTTCACACAAAACTGCTACAAACTCTTCTTTCAAATCTGCTATGAATCTTCTTTAAATTTGTCATGAATCTACTTTAAATTTGCTTAGAAGTATGCTCAAATATGCTCCATAAGTCTTCTTGAAATTGCTTCTTGAGTTTGCTCGTATCTGCTTCATAAATTGTCTAGCTGTGTTTGAGTGATTTATCTATTATTCCACACACTTTCACATACAGATTTGTATCTTACCATCTTGTCATACAAATCTGCATAAGATAGTCTTCTTAATTCATCATATAATCTTCTTGTGATTATTGATTTATCTTTGTATCTCATACACTTATTCCATTTTCATCTCCTATTACTCATATATGCTTTGTTATTCTATCCTTCTTAAAATCTTCTTGTGTTGGATGATATAACTTTTATTACACACACCATTCTCTTCAAATCTGAATTTGAGTCATCTATATATATTTTGATCAAAGATTGTAACTCTTTGTTTAAGAAATGTGTCCCTTTAAATTACTACCTTTTCACAAGCAAACCATACCATTTTAAAACAAATCACTCCCCTTCACAAATTAATCTTTCTTACATAATCTGTAGTTACTTCTCTTCATAGATAAACTGCATCACTTCATAAAAATATGGATTTGTATAAAACAAATCGTACCATTTGCAATTTTATTCCATCCCTTCAATGGAGTGCTTCATATTTGAAATTGCAACTCTTTATTTAATCACTCCCCTTTTTTATATTGATAATTCTGAATTATTTTAATTAATATAGAATTGCATCATCTCAGCCAGAAAGCGTTTCTCTTCAAGAATAAAATGCACCTCTTCAAACCTTTGATACATCTTGTAGACACGTAAAATGTACCAATTGACATTGTGCATCTAATCCCGGCTACTGACATCGTTTCATCCTGAATCATCCTTTGGTCTAACCATTTAATCGAATTCCCTTAGTTTGATTAAATTCATCATTATTTCCTCTCTTAATTAAATAAATTAGTTATTTAATCAAGTCATTCTCTCTCGATATTTAAATCAACCATCTTGATCTAATTATCCCTATTTAATTAAATAATCAATTTTATTTAATTAAATCTCTAAAGTCTATCCATTAAATTAAATAAATTAAAACCTTGTTTAATTTAATCTAACAATCATCTCTTTTTAATTAAATAAATCAAAATCTTTATTTGATTAATCTCTCATCATATCCTTCTCATTATTTGATTTAAATAAATCCATAAATTTGAATCAAATAAGTCACATCATCTAATCTCCTATTAAATTAATTAACCCTTGATTAATTTAATCTCTCATCATGTCCCATCCTCTAGATTTTGCAAGTTGCACATGAAAATAGATTTAATTCATTTATTAAATCCCTATTTTCCTCACAAGGCATCTTTTTGGAATATTCTCTAAGTTTGAATTCAAAAATTCCAAGTGGACATGTACATCCAACAAGGCATTTACTCTATCTTACATGTCCTTTGTCTTGAGCTATGTGGCATTTATTGCATTTTCCCTTCCCTCTTGCATGTCATTTCAACAAATTTGAAATTCAAAAATAGGCATTTATTGGCACAATCCTCTAAACTTTCACATCCTTCATCCATTCATGGATTGACAAGTGACATCTTGCCATTGGATGAATGTTAGTCCCACATTGCTCAAATTTGGACATTCATCCTTCAATCTCATGTATAAATGAAGAGCTCCTCTCCTCATTTGATCATCCACAAATTATGTAAAATTGTCATGCTCAAATATCTCTCAAATTTCATCAATCACCATTGAATCATAGCTAGGTTATGCAGAGTTTGGCTTGGAGCTCTCATTCTTCATCATCAAAGTGGATCAATTGTCATCAACACATCAAGCTTGCATCATAGGGATTGGGAAAGGGCCAATTTTCACATCAAATTGGCACCAATTCCCCCATGGGATCATATGTTTTCTAATCTAATTAGGATTGAATCTATATTTGGTTATTTGCATTGTGTTCTTCATTATTTATTTCCTAATTTGAACTTGGTGAATGGATTTCATGGGGAATCCTTGTTTTAGCTTGCAATCTCTTGTTTAACTTGTTTATTCTTGTTGTTTTGCAGGTACTAGGATCGGGGTTCGCACACATTTGATTTTGCTTTATGAAAACAAATCATGATATTTCATTAAATGAAATCGCACCTCTTCAAAAAAGTTTAATAGCTTTACCAATGGCTTACTCTATGCCACGAATAAAATATTTTTGTCTTATGTTTATTTTGTCTTTTTGTGGTGTTGTCTTATATGCTCCTTTTCTTAATTTGTCTTTTTCCTAGTTTGTTTCTTTTTGCCATCGTTTTTTTTTTTCTTCAGTTTTGTTTTTAGTGACAAGTCACTTAACTTTAAATTATATCTCATCTCCTAAATTTTGAATAAGACAATTTTTTCTTATTAACAAATCAACAATTCTTGTCTTATTTTCTTTTTTCTTATAGCTTCATATTATATATATTTAATTGTTGCTTTGCATAATATAATCTCTGCTTTTCTTTTTTGGATCTGCCTACTTATAAGATCTGATTGTTTCTTTCTCTTGTTTCGTTTGCAACTTGTAACTGTTCATATTCTTTATAAGGTCTCCAAAAATATAATTTGTGACAATCAGTCTCCTTATTTTAACTTGACATAAATGAAAATATCCTAAGAATTCCATTCATACTTCAATGATAATGATCTTGTTCATATTCATTTGACATCAATGACAATATTGCCAACAATCTCCCCCTTTTTCATTGATGGAAACATATTCTTCCTTATCTCTTATAACTCTCCCCCATTCTACTTCTCTCCCCCTTTGACATCAATGGTAAAGGGACAAACATCAAGCTTCTATCAATGAATGTATCATTAGAAACATCTAATTGTTTACTCTCATCAAATGCACAAGAGTGGACTTCTCTCTTTGTCAAGGATTCTCTAATGCTCCCCCTTGCTCTAATTCTTCTCTTTCTTGGGTGACTTGATGCTTTGTATTCTAATTTTGTTGGGAACAATCTTTCTCTATGGTTTTTTTTAAAAAACCGCCTTCTCTTGTTATATTTTTCAAGTTAGGAACTCATTGATTTCATCACTGTCTCATGTGCATGTTCAACTCTTCCTTCTATGTTCTTGGTTGCTAGATTAAGATCATCAATTCGTATCTTCATGAGAATATTCTAATCTCAAGGATTTTTTATTGTCCCTATGTTCTTTTGATATCTTCTTGCATACAAATGATAACTCCTTATTCAATGCCTTCAATCTATTGTAGTCTTTCATCATGTAGCTATCAATCCATTACTTATTTTTGTTGTTGATGTATTGTGCAAGTGACTTCTATTTTTAGGCTTTTCATTTGAGGGTCCTTTCTCTTGACATTAATGCAATCATTTCCTCCCTGTTTCAACTTTCCATCTCATCATTATGTCTTTGTTGTAATCCTTTTACCTTGATATTCTTGATGAAAGAATTCTCATCATACATCCATGTCTTCTAAGGTATCAATGGCAACTCCATTAATGTGAAGTTGAACATAAATACAATTATCCAACTCTTCATCATCAATTTTATTTTTCCAACACATGCTTACAAAATGTGATTATACAAGCATACCCTTTTTCTTTTCATGGGGTTAACATATACAATCATACTTAACTCCCCCTGAAATTTTGCTTCTCCTTGCAAACTAGAGGATGTCACTTGTGCATGAAGTGCATAGTGCATACTACTAGATTCATCCTCTTTACTCTTCTTATAGTCTTGGTTTGGTTTCTTTTCCACACTAAATTAGGTCTTCCCTTTTGTTTGTTCATGGTGTTCTTTATCTTGTACTTTGGAAGAGGTTTCACTGACCCATATCTGCAATGTAGTGCTATGTGTCTGTGGTTCTTGCATTTGCAGCATATAACATCTTGAGGATAATATGAATGATATTTTCTACTTGTCCACCTATGATAATATATATTTATGTTCCATTCTCCATAATGTTTTATTTGTATTTTACACTTCTTTTCCTTATGACCAATATTGTTGCACTTGTAGCAATAGCCATTGAAAGGATAATGATGTCTAGTTATATGCACCTACTTTGGTGGAGGCTTTTTGAATGTGGCATTTTTCACTTTTGGAGGTGTGCCTTTATTTATGAAGTCCTTTGGTGTGTTAGCATGTTCTTTTTTATTTTCTTCACTTGATTTCTTTTGAGGTTCTGCAGCCTTTGAATTTGACTCTTCTTTGGTAGCCTCTTTGTTTTCTTCAACCCCAAGTCCACACTTTATGAAAGATAATCTTTGAGAGGGGGTTATCTTTTCCAATAGCTCACTGCTCTTTTCATACTTAGTGCACTGATTAAATTTGTCATTTGATTTCTCTAATTCCTTCTTTATGGAGATGATCTCAAGTTCTAGCTTCTTGCATTCAAGAACCTTTTCTTTTAGTTGTTTCCTTACCTCTTCCTCAATTTGTTTGGCCTCTTTGATTTCCATTTTTAAGTCCATGATCACCTTTTCTATTTTTTCTTTTGTTTCCTTGTCCTCTTGACATTGTGATTTTAGCCTTGAATTCTTCTGCTTGAGTTTCTCAATCTTACAATAGGCATACTCAAGTTCCTCCTCAATATTTACTTATTTATATCTTTCATCGTAGTCTTCTTCATATGCATCAAATCTTTCTTTGAGATTTTTGTCAAAATGAACTTTCTTTGCATCCAATTTATTGCTCAAGTTATTGCTTGAATCATCTTTTTCCAAGTTCACCACTTCAATGTTCTCTTCTCCTATATTTTTCTCCTTTATTTCACATACAAGGTCATCTTCATTTATCACTTCATCATTTTCTATTTCCATGAGTATTCCAAGTGCCACTTCATCACAACTGCTGGTATCTATGATATCAATACAATCATCACTGCATATAGAATGGGTTTCTCTTTCAAAGAAAACATTTTCCATTACTTTATCCCTTGTACTTGGTGTTTTGTTACCAATATTCTTCGTAGAATTCTTTCTTCCCTTATTTCCTTTTCTTTTTCCCATGTGTCCTCACACGATCTACCTTCAAGTGGTTAGGATTTATAGAAGGAACTCACTCTGATACCAATTGAAGAGCACAAATATATACTGAGAGGGGGGGTGAATCAGTATATCAACAAACTTTTACCCTTTTAACTTTTATCAACTTTAACTTTTAACACAATATCAACTATGCATTGTATGAAATAATATGATCAAGTTGACACCAACAATTGTATTTTATGTTTTATATGAGATTACAAAGATTGTAGGCACCAACCTACTTGAATAATCAATTTTATAGTTTAGTAGGCACCAACCTATAAGGAGCACCAACCCCTTAAACTGATTTAGTAGGCACCAACCTACAAGGAGCATCAACTCCTAAAGTTCGTAGGCAACAATCTATTGGAGGCACTAACCCCCACTTTCCAAGCGCCAACTTAGGAAAAATAATATAACTCAAAGAACAATGCTCCACCTTTAATGTTGCTTCCTCAACGGATGATGGAAAATACTGCTCAAATATCCTTCTTACAAATCTGCTATAATCTTTCCTATGGATCTGTCATATATTTCTCTTCATTCAAATCTACTTAACACATACACTCTATCTTCTTGTGTCTTACCCTCTCGTTCTTCAAATAAGATCCAAATTATGCACCATATATTTACACAAAACATGTATAATGATGACAACAAATCTATTACAAAACTGATTACAATCTCTCATTAAACTCTTCATAATATTCTCTTCAATCTGTACTCATTTTCTTTTACAGTTGCATATACTCCTCTTCTATTATGCATATACACATCTTTTATTTCTGCACATATTCCTCTTTTATGTCTACATGAACTCTTCACACAAAACTGCTACAAACTCTTCTTTCAAATCTTCTATGAATCTTCTTTAAATCTGTCATGAATCTACTTTAAATCTGCTTAGAAGTCTACTCAAATATGCTCCATAAGTCTTCTTGAAATTGCTTCTTGAGTTTGCTCATATCTGCTTCATAAGTCTACTTGTGTTTGAGTGATTTATCTATTATTCCACATGCTTTCGCATACAGATATGTATAGGTTACCATCTTGTCATACAAATTTACATAAAATAGTCTTCTTAATTCATCATATAATCTTCTTGTGATTATTGATTTATCTTTGTATCTCATACACTTATTCCATTTTCATCTCCCATTACTCATATCTACTCCATTATTCTATCCTTCTTAAAATCTGCTTGTGTTGGATGATATAACCTGTATTCCATACACCATTCTCTTCAAATCTGAATTTGAATAATCTATATATATTTTGATCAAAGATTGTAACTCTTTGTTTAAGCAATGTGTCCCTTTGAATTGTTGCCTTTTCACAAGCAGACCATACCATTTTAAAACAAATCACCCCCCCTCACAAATTAATATTTCTTACATAATTTGTAGTTGCTTCTCTTCATAGATAAATTGCATCACTTCATAAAAATCTAGATTTGTATGAAAACAAATCGTACCATTTGAAATTTTATTCCATCCCTTCAATGGAGCGCTTCATATTTGAAATTGCAGCTCTTTATTTAATCACTCCCTTTTTTTATATTAATAATTCTGAATTATTTTAATTAATATAAAATTGCATCATCTTAGCCAGAAAGTGTTTCTCTTCAAGAATAAAATGCACCTCTTCAAACCTTTGATGCATTTGATTTTGCTTTATGAAAACAAATTGTGATATTTCATTAAATGAAATCACACCTCTTCAAAAAGGTTTTATTGCTTTACCAATAGCTTACTTTATGCCATGAATAAAACATTTTTGTCTTACGCTTGTCTTTTTGTGGTGTTGTCTTATATGCTCCTTTTCTTAATTTGTCTTTTTCCTAGTTTGTTTCTGTAGACATCCAAATTTGACGACTTCCATACGGTCAAATTCATCTCCTTATTCATCCTTTAACTCATACACCTCATCCTCTTGGTCAGTATTAATTAAATCACTCATTTAATATTTCATGGTCTATCTAAGGTCCCTAAAATAGTTAATTCAATAATTAAATACTATTACCACCTTTTCCTCTCTAAATTAAATAAATACATCAATTTATTTAATTTAGTCATTTAACCTTTTTGAATAAAATAATTTAAAATTCTTCTTTTTTCTGTCTCTTTGTCACATCCTCCATAATCCCTTTCTAATATGGATTAATTTAATTAATTCATAATTAGGATGTGCATCCTCTTAATCAAGGATTAATGTCACATCCTCCTACATTTGCCACTTGCCTCTAATATTTTATTAATTTTCTTAATCAAGTGTTTGCACAACCTTAATCAAAGTCATTAGCCACATTTAGCATCCATTTTTAGTCAACCCTTCCATTTACCTTTCTTAGCATTGACTCTCTTTCCCATGTGAATTTTTAATTCACATTTATTCACCCTAGGTTCCCCTCTTCCCCATGAGAATTTTTAATTCACATTTTATTCCTCCTAGAATCCCCTTTTCCCATGCATCTTCTAGAATCTTTGACTTGTCACATCAAGTCACATGTGACAAACTCCCACCTTTTTGGAGACCCTCTCTTATCCACTAGATTATCCCAAGCATGTGAATTTTTAGTTCACATTTATTCTTCCAAGTTACGTGTCCTTCCTCCACATCATGTACCTCCCTTCCACCTCACTTCTACATCATCTTATCCTAGGCCATCTCACATTCTGCATGTCAATATGTGAGGGCTTGTGAGTCATCAACTCACCATAGCCCTACATCTTGACCTTGGTGGCTCAATCTCAACCATTGAATTCTCTAGAGAATTCAAATTTCTCTATAAATACCCCCTCTTCTAAGGCATTTAAGGACACCTAGTCATTTTTACACCCACATGTTGTCACTTTGAGCTCTTAATTCACAAGCATTTTCACTCATTTTAGCCAAGCCAATCTAGCCATTTTCATTTGCATCCCATCACTTTGTCAATCTTGCATTTAGTCATTTCCTTGCCCATCCAAAGAGCGCACAAGGATCTTAAACATCAAGGGCGAAACAAGAGATTCATCAACATTGAGAAGGTATAAGTCGTTGCATTATTTCATCTATTTTCTTTGTGATAACAATTCCTTAGGCTAATCTTTGAGGTGTATTTTTTGTTTTTCCTTATTGCATAATAGTTGTTTTGCATCTTTAGAATAGGATAAACATTTAGGATCACAATTTCTGTTTGCCATCGTTGCTTTTTTTTTCCAGTTTTGTTTTTCGTGACAAGTCACTTAACTTTAAATTATATCTCACCTCCTAAATTTTGAATAAGAAAATTTTTTCTTATTAACAAATCAACAATTCTTGTCTTATTTGCTTTTGTCTTATAGTTGCATATTATATATATTTAATTGTTGCTTTGCATAATATAGTCTCTGCTTTTCTTTTTTGGATTTGCATACTTATAAGATTTGATTGTTGCTTTCTCTTGTTTGGTCTGCTTACTTGTAACTGTTCATATTCTTTATAAGGTTTCCAAACATATCATTTGTGACAATTAGTCTCCTTATTTTAACTTGACACCAATGACAATCTCCTAAAAATTCCATTCATACTTAGATGTGTTATCACGGAATCTAGCAGCGCTCGTTCCATGGATAACCCCCCTACGAAACTTGTTTGTTTCCTAGGTTCGTGAAGTTCAAGCACACAAAATTAGGTAATTTTCAAGCTACCTTGAAATGCATTCCAAAGCCTCAAATAGTCAGTTTGAGCATCCCCCTATGTTCGCCTCGCGAAGACCTTCGAAACGAGCTCCTTCGCGAAGTCTCACTGTTCATACTTAGTTAAATTGTGAATTATGCAATTGCACTGAAAAAGTGTGCTCCTGCTCACAAGCCAAAAATTGGCTAAGTGTTGAAAGTGCAGGGGCACCAAAAATCAGTGCCCCTACATAAAAGCGATTTTCCAAAATGTGCAAAAGTGCTGAAAAAGTGCGCTCTTACACATGGTTGCCAGGCTTAGCCAATTTTTGGCTCAAGCGCACTTCTTCATGTCTTTTACATTTTTTGCTTAACATGCCAATTTTTATGCCTCAATTAATTGGGCGACTTGAGTTAGGTTTTTGTGTTTCCCATTCACTTAAAAGTGATTTTATTGTTTTATTTTCATTGTTTGTGATTTTCAACTCCACTCCTTCTCAAGCTGCAAAACACGTTTTTCTAAAGATCTTCTCTTTGGGTCGGGCTAGGGTTTTCGAGTTCACCATTTCAGGTATGTTTTTATTCTTTGTCTCTTCGCTTGTTCTTCTCATTTATGCATTCTTTCTTATTTTGATCTATTGATGTGTTTCTTTTTATGATTGTTTTGAATCTCTTGTTATGCAAAATGCGTATTGATCTTTTCCCATTCACATTTTTTTTGGTCTTGTGCGTTTTTCCTTGCTTCCTCTCCATCGCACGTTTGTGTTTTACATTGCATCTTCCTCTTGGGCCGTGTTTTCTTCATCACCAATGGGGTTTTTGGTTTGTATATTCCTCCTTTGTGCATCATGTTTTTACCCTCGCCATGAAAAGACAAAACGCGCAACCCCTTCATGTATGAAGCTCGTTTTGTGAATGAATATCACTCACTTAGAGTCTAGCTCCGTTCTTGAAACCTTCTACATCAAGAAAAGTCCTACACGTTTCTTTCCAAAGTTCCAAAGTTTTCATGCTTGAGTGCACTTTTCATTCAACCTTGCATCACAACCATTCACATGCCACAAAATGCAGTAGCGCTGAAATTTTGCACCATAACACCAAGTTGTAGTCTCCAAATGCAGAAGCGCTAAAAAAGTGCACCTTGACATAATGTAATTTTTCCTAACACTGAGTGCAGGAGCACTGATTTTTAGCGTGCCTGCACCAAAGCCAGTTTCCTTCAAAATGCAAGGGCGTTGATTTTTAGCGCCCTTACACTTTTAACAAATTTTCCCTGAAACACCTTGAAACTTGCCAATTTCATTTCAAACCTCTTTCCTTCCACTTTGTGCATCATCTTGTGTGCCTTGTCATCTACTCCATGCTTGCTCATCATCGTTGCTCACCTCACGCATTCCCATGATGTTTAACGACTAACATTTGTTCTGACTCCACATCTTGCAGTCTCTTTTCAAGATCCTCAAAGTTGATTGATCAAAGATTCAGTTGCTCTCAGATGACTACCAGAAAACCTCCATCGTCTTCAAAAGCAAAAGGAAAAATGAAATATAAGTATCAAGTTTTCTCCCCACCAACTGTGGTGGTCTCCAAGGTAGAAGAGATAAAAGACATAGAGGTTGGCCATCAAGACTTGGTTGATTTTGCAAAGCAAACTGAGAAGAAGCCTCTCCCTAATTCGATGAGAGAAAATGTACACAGTAACCTGCATTTGGTAGCTATGTTCCCTACTGTTGCACACAATAAAAAAAATTTCCTTCAAGTGGCATCCCACTACATCAGGGAAAGCAGAAGCGTGATTGATTCTTTTGGGCACGAGATTTTAAGACTCGAACCTAACTTCTTTGATATTATGTTTAAAGTTCCTGAAATGGAGTACATTGACATCTCTATAAAAAAATCACAAGTCTTTGACGCTGATCCCAACAAGGTTAAAAACCTAATAAATAGCCAATGGTTGAAGAAGCCTAGGCAAAATGTTTCCAGATGGCCAAAGGGACTCCTACGAAGTGATTTCAAAGATGATGTCAAAGATATGATCACATTTTTAAGAAGAGTGAAGGGCTTTCCTAAATCATCCACTTTTCATGATTGGATGTATGTGTGATATCAAAATGTTTAACCCTTTCTAAGCAATTAAAAATGCAATGGAAAACATAATGAAACACCTCAAGATTAGCTTAAGGAATTTGTAAATGCAAAGAGGAAAGTGTTAAATGAAGATAAATGGTTATACCTTCCTTCTTGCAGCTGAAACTCCTTGGTTGGCCCTTGATTTGGATTGATTTGTATGCTCCTTGATGGCTCTTGATGTGGCTAAATGGAGGATTTGACTATGTGCTTGGATGCAAATGAAAATGGATGAAATTGATGGCTAAATGAGTGCAAAAAATGGTAGCATTTAGTTGCAAAATGGCTAATTCCCTAAATGCCTTAGAGGATGGGGTATTTATAGAGAAACTTGAATTCTCTAGAGAATTCAATGGTTGGGATTTATCCAACAAGGCCAAGATGAAGGGATAAGGTGGGTTGAGGACTCACAAGCCCTCACATCTTGACATATGGATTGCGAGATGGCTAAGGGTGAGATGATGTGTAGGTGATGTGGAAGGGAGGTACATGATGTGGAGGAAGGACAAGTACCTTCCAAGTACTTTGATATGACCTTTCAATGATCACATGGGGAAGGCGAAAGCTTTGGGAGAATAAAAGTGAATTAAAAATTCACAATGATTGGAAGAATCTAGTGGATAAGACAAGGTTCCCAAAAGGTGGGAATTTGTCACATGTGACTTGATGTGACAAGTCAAATATTCTAGAAGGTGCATGGGAAAAGGGGATTCTAGAAGGAATAAAATATGAATTAAAAATTCACATGGCGAAGAGGGGAACCTAGGGTGAATAAAAAGGAATTAAAAATTCCTTGGGGTATGGGGAGAGTTGACCAAGGTACTAATTAGTTTTAACAGATTAGTAATTAGAGGATAATTAGGGGTTAATGAGGATTAAAAGCCAATTTGCAAAAGTTGGAGGATGTGACACATCCTAATCAAGGATTAGGCATGTGCACATCCTTAATAAAGAGATTAGGAGATGGATTAGGATTAGATGAAAATGACATGTGAGGAATTAAATAAATGTAATATTTATTTAATTCATTTGATGAAAAGGGGATTAAGGAGGGTAAGGTATTTAATTATTAATTAAATACCTTAGGGATTTGGCAGAGTTAAGGATATTAATTAAATAATAGTAATATTACTTAATTAACTTGGATAAGAGGATGTTTAGATGAAAAGTGATAAATTTTTCATAAATTAATTGTCCAAATTTGGATGTCTACAGTATGAATACATCGGGATTATAAGAAGACAAAAAACTCACATTGACTGGGGCAAACAGATCAGTGATGAAATACATGAGCAGCTGATCAATGCACCTTCTACATTAAAATTCTATATGACTTCTTACCTGGTGTACGCAACAGTTGTAATGAGGCAATTTCCAGGTCTCTCCACAAGAGGGAATCAGATGTTGGTACCTGTGTATAAATTCTTCTATCAACTGGAGTTGAAAGAAAGCTTCCATCATTTCAGGCGGGTTACTGATGCTTTCTTCGCACCTTTAATTTTCAATTTTGATCCAGCTCTCGAGAGAAGAAGGGTCTCTGATGAAGCTTATAAGGTGATAAGTAAAGTTGGATGCTTATTTCTACAATTCCCAACATTTACTTATTTGAGAGTAGGGTGCTACACTGGTTTCCCTTACATGCTGCCATGATATCCTTCGGACAAGTGGGTTCTCATGGAGATGTGCAAATGGCTGATTTTAGTGCATAAAGAACTAAGAAATAATCACAAGTGTGGATTCAAGTTCCCACTGAAAATTGGAAGATATACTATCCCAACTATACAGAAAGCCAAATCTGTTTATGCTGAGATACAAATCATGACAATCAGGACCTACAGGTATAGGTTTGATTTTGATTACCGAGATGTCAGAAGGCAATTGCAAAAGGGTCATCATCACAAGTACCATTTTGAAGACATCTGGGCTGATTGCAAAGATGAAGAAGCCATTCACAAAATGGATTATTATAGGTTGACTATGTAGCAGATCAGAGACCTTGATATTGCTCACCTACCAGAGGATTTTACAGATCCTGGCAATATCATGAATGTTGTCTATGATGAACAAGAGGTTTCTAAAAGGCCGTTGTCCACAATTCAATGGTCTAGGAAAGAAAGTACTAGCATGAGAGAGATATTGGCGTCAATCCTATCCAATACTGCAAAATGGTTACACAAGCATGGTTTTGAAATAAAAACTTTCAGAACATATTTAGAAGGAGAAGAGTCTAAAGTAGAAGCTCGCCGACAGCAAGAACTCCGCATGAAAAATAAATCAGCGGTTGTTCCCACTTCTTCATGAAGAGATCCCAGGATCAAATTTACTGTTGGCAAGAAAGATAGTCAGGTCGTCCAAGAAGGAGAAACCACGGAATCTAATCCATCTCGCTCTAAAGGTAAAAGGTTGTTTTAGAGGAGATAGATTCCGATGAAGAAGGTACTTCCAGTGACCAATCCCCTGAAGATGAAGAATTAGTAGAAGCAGAATCCTATGCAGAAGAAGTTTCTAAAAGCGGGCAAGAGTCTGAAGAAGAGTCTAAAGGTGATTCCGAAGGTGAACCAGAATCAGAGAGACAAGAGGGTGATCAACAGGAACCCAGGCATGATCAAGAAAGAACTATATCTCCACCTAAGAATGTAGTTGAGGAAATTCCCAGAACGTCATCGCCTATGATTTCCAATGTTCCTCATACCCCTCCAAATTCGAGTACTCCTCCACCTCCTGTTCCCTCATTCCCCATTCCTACCACATGCATTCCTGCAGTAGAGGTACCCACTATTCCTACAACATCAACCTGGCTTGATACTCCGTCAGTGACAAGCATTCATATGGTTGATATACTCTCAAGTCCTCCATCATCCATTCCTAGCCTGTCTTCACCGACGTATGATATCACTTCTTAAACTGAATTCAATCAGTTCATAAATGAGTCAATGTGTGATTAGCTCAATGTGCAGTCTACAGGAGCTATGATGATAGACACTTCTCCTATTGTCATGATACCCATGGTAACTTGAGAAGTGACAATGACGACAAAGTTGACAATGAATCCAGAAGTTCACACCTCCTTCCTTCCCCCTTGGCTGATATCTCAAGTATCAAAGCAGAAGAAGCAAATGATCTCTCCAGAGGAGCTTGACCTCGAAGAGATAGTCCCTCCAAAGGCTAAAGGGAAGAAAAAAGAAAAAGTATACTCAAGGCTAAACATTGAAAAGACTGGCCACAAGTATGCAGAGATTGGCATACCACCGCAAGAAGAAGAAGATTTCAATATGGAGGACTACACAGTAACAAAACTCCAGCTTGGCAAGGTTACCAATGAAAATGCAAAAGCAGATGCGCAAGTGATATTGGATATCTTGATCGGAAGACTAAATAAAATGAAGCAAGCTCACAATATGTACAAACAGAGGGTAGAGCATTATGCCACTATTGTAAGGAGACTTGCGGGATCTTCAACTAATGCACAACCATTCGCAGTGGTAAGTATTAAGGACCTAGCTATCAAGAAAGTTGAGAATTTTGCCTCCAAAGGCAGGGTTTTGTATGATTTCGTTGAGAAGATCATAGAACACAGATCTCAAATCATAATTACCATAGACGAGAAAACTACTTTGTTGGCCAAGCTCACCACAGAGCTTGATAAAGAAAAAAGTGTACTTTCCCAGGAGCACAGAGATATGGAAAAGTGCCTGTTGTCATGGTCACAGATGAAGCAGGTAAAGCTCAGTAAATTGGTGGAAGCCGGGGTAATTCTCGACAAATAAAATTTCATTGAGGTAAGAGAATCTTCGAAACATCAAATTCAAGTGATTCAATCCCTTACGGATGATCTCCACCAAGTGTGGGAAGATGTTGAAGGGCATTGTGTTATTCTTGAAAAAGGTATCAAGGAGTTACCAGGACAACTTCTTGAGGAAAATCGTATCTTCCTGCTAGCCATAGAAATATCCCAGATCTTCAAGGAAGCCATCATGAAGATGATTGGCAGCACAGACTTTTCAGAAGCCTCTCTGAACGTCATTTGCAATACAAGGCTCACATTGGATAACCTGAAAAAGCATCTTGACAGGTGCAAGAAGGTTCACTCATCTGCCATGAGACTGATCGCGAGAATTCACACCATTGTGGATTACACTGTTGGTCCGGATGAGAAGTTCGTGCAGGAGACCAGGAAGAAATACGAAGACTTTCGTGCCCAAAACAAGGAAACATGAAGAAGGTTCCTGATCTCCAATGTTAGACATTTTCGATGCATCCTTTATGCATCTTGTAAATATTTCCTTACATTTTATGTCTTTTTGTAAATTGCAATTACACCAAGTTCGAGATGTAATCTTTTGAAAACAAATTACACTTTAACTTTGGTTAAAGTTAGGTGAGATCTCCTTGAATCGCTCACCTAACTTTTCTTGATTTTCTCAAGTTAGTTTCCTAATTTTTCTCATCCCTCTTTCTATAAGTATGAGGGATTTCCATTGTATTATGCATCCTTTAGTATTTTGCAACGAAGTGCTACCCTTTTTGAAGCAGAATTGTGAAACTTTGTGTTCATACTTTGTGAATGAAATCTGATCAATAAAGAGGAAGATTGCAAACCAAACTTTGTGTTGGATTCGATAGTCTTTTGAATTGATCTCATTTGGTGGTGATTAGCTTATGGAATCTAAAGGACTCTAAGTAATTCATGTAAACTTTGTGTTACATCCTTTATTTAGATCTACATTTGTGTTTTGTTTATCATTTGTTGAATGATCTACAAGACTTTGTGCTTGTAATTATTCATGCTCTTTGGATACTTTGGTTGGATGATCTACAAGACTTTGTGCTTGTAATTGTTCATGTTGTTCAAGGAATTGTTGCATCTAAGAAGACTTTGTGATTCTAATGTGACAAACGACACACCTATCACAAATCCACCATTGATAAAGCTATGAAACGACTTTGTGCCTTCATGAGCTTTCCCTTTTACTTTATTTGTTTATTGTTAATTACTTCTGGTATCTCTACGCTTTGCTTTGACAAGATAGAGGTATTGGTATTAGTAGTAGTTGATCGTTTAAAGTTATTAAGAATTGAGAACTTCCAACAGTGAAGCATTGTAAACATCTTCTTTGAAAAAAGAGAGAAGGATGAATGTGACACACCCCCCCACTTTGTAAGTACTGTAAATATTTTGTAAATACTCTAGTTGGTTTCTAATTCTAAAAAGGGTGCCTCCCCTTGCTAAGAGGAGAGATTGAATCTCACATAGCTGTGGCTGAAGTCCTAGTTGTTTAATCTATCGAAAAGTTGATTACATAATTTTCACCCAACAGTTTTTTGGCAACTCCGCTGGGGAACGACATACGCAATCTAAGCCTCACGCTTTTGATTGAAGTAGATAAGTTTCTTGTTTCTTGTTCTTTTGTATATTGTCACTTTATAATATCCATCTTTTTCAGATCTACATTTTGGCGGACCGGATATATACATGAGGATTGAGGGCTCAAGGAGTAGCAGACCCACTTTTTGAAGAGTTGTTGCAACATAATTTTCTATTTACTCTCCCACGAGTAAGGTCACCACTGCAACGTTTTGTAAGCTACCCTCCACGTAGCCAAAGATCTCCTCTCCCAATTTTTTGGTCTGTTTATCGTAGACGTCCCGTTTAGGTACCCTTTGTGCAACTAACTATGGCCGCACCACCGACAGGACCATGGGGAAATGCCTTTGGTCGCCTTCGTTTAGCCGCACCTTTGCATGAACTGCCACGCGTATCTAATAAGCATCTCCCAAATTTTCAAGGTGATGGAAAACAACATCCTAATGAGCACATATCCGCATTCTACATCATTTGAGGAATTCTCGGCATTGAGCATGAAGATGTTTCTGTAAGATTGTTCATTGAATCCCTTCAAGGGGTTGCAGCCGAATGGTTCTTTACTCTTCCTAATGCCTTCATCACTGATTGGGCCTCTCTTCACACTAAGTTTGAAGAAATATTGAAACCTACTGAAGATTCACATGCTTTATTGGCACAACTCACCACCATGCGTAAAGAATCTCACGAGCCCATGCGTGAGTTCATGGAAAAATTTAATAAATTGGTGACGCGGATCCCAAATGATGCAAGGCTGACAAATCATAACCTGAAGTGCTTCTTCATCAAGACAAGACTACCCAAAGTGAGTTTCTACTTACGTAGGGAAAATCTTGTTAATGTTGAAGCAGCTCAGCAACTGGCTACTAGCCTGGAGGACGACATGATCCTTGCTGGAGAGATCAAGATGGGAACTAACGGAAACAAAAGGATGCAAGCCTCAGGGTCTTCAGCATCTAATGTTAGTGCTCCCAGTGCCGGCTCAAATTTCATAGATCCCATGGTCAAAGGTTGGCAAATGAAGTCTTGTCTCTCAAAAATCAAGTTTCAAACAATAACAACAGTAGCAATTACAAGGACGTCCCTAGGAGGACTTTCCCTAATTATGTTGGCAACAAAAATCAAAATTGTCTCCCAGTACCCCCAGGAAGGCTTGCTCTAGAAGCCCCACCCACTAACAATGTCGTGGGATACTACGAGGTTGAACAAGATGATTATGCACAACAAGAATACCCTGAAGAAGAAAGTGTTGATCTCTTCCAAGAAGAAGAAATCGAATCGGCTGGCAACTCCAAGATTAGCTATTTGCAAATGGCAGAGCAAGAAGAAGAAGACAACTTGGTGACTGATACTTATGTTATTTTTACACAACATCAACAAAATCAGCTTGATAAAGCTCAAGTTGTTGTTGTCCCTAAAAAAGAGAAGTCGCTGATAACAATCGCCAAAAGAGGGTCTCCCCTCCCTTGGTAACCCAAGAAAGCAGCAAATCCACAAGTAAGTACACCTCGCCCTTCCCCATCAACTCTCGTTAAATTCCTAAAGCTAATCCTCTCATTCCAAAGACTAGTGTGCCTTTTAAAACTAATCAGTGAAGTTACGACTTCCAGCCTACAAAATTCTTTCCAAGATTTTGACATTATTGACCATGCCAAGAAAACCAAGGTTCAAATGTTTGAGGCTGAATACCTTAAAGCCAACCCCGACCAATTTGATAGGCTTTTCAAGTTTGTTAATGACAAAAGAATTTCCCAAAGTCATGATACACCCCCTGACACCCCTGTTACTCCTAAACCCAAGATGCCATAGAGTAACCTTGTATCTAATCCTCCAACTTCCTCCAGACGCATTGATCCATTTTTGATCTCCCTACTTGTAAATGGTTTTAAGCTGAGTAATTATGTCATAGACTCTGGTGCATCTGACAACATGATGCCCACCAAAGTAGCCACTACCTTGGGCCTTGAGATGACCAAAACTTTCAGTCGTTGTTTCTCCGTGGGGAATAAACAAATGCCATTGATCGGCTAGATCAAAGATGCGCAATATGCATTCGCCACATACCCGGAGAAGAAAATGATGCAGGAGCATCCAGTGGTGTGAGGGCAATCTTGCATCATCCAAAAAGATGCTTTCCATTCGTGTTTCTGTTGTTTTTTTTTTGTAGATTTTTTGCATTTCTAGATACCCTTTTCGTCGAATAAGAGTTTCCAACTTTCAGAACTGCTTTTCTACTTTTTCTGCCCAAATGCTATTTTTAGCAGGTGTGAATTTTAAGGCATGGGAAGACAAAAATTTATGGGAAGGTTCATGATGGAAAAATAAGCACTTTGGCGAAAGAATCAGGTCAAGATCATTCACGGTTTGAAAGTTATTCAAGTTCCAATTTCTGCATTTTGCCCTGAAGTTATGGCTTCCGGAAGTTGGCCAATTTTTGGAAAATTGCCAATTTTCAAATTAGGACTCAATGTTTGAATTTCAAATTGTAATTTTTGGCACCTAACTACCAAAACTCTTATCTCGAATGTTGTTTTTGGCTCCAAATCGGAAAGGGGCTATTATGGGCAAGTTTCTGATTTTTGTGTAACTTTTTGGGGAAAAGAGTTTGCATGCTATGAAAGGGGAATCTGGGTAATTTTCTATAAGTCTGTAATTTGCATGTATCACAGAGCTCGAGGATTTGAGATCCTCTGCATGTAAGAGTTCCATATTTTTTAATAAAATATTATTCTCTATTTTGTGAGTGTTATTATGTGTCTCGGGTTTGCTCCCTCGTCAGAAAATAAAAATGATGGTCCTTGTGGCCGATGTACCAACATCCTACGGAATCCTCCTCAGACGCAATTTCTGCAAAGATGTTGGAGGAGAACTAAGCATGGATATGTCTGAAGCAAGAATACCTGTAAAAGGTGTGATGCAGAAATTGGTTCCTAAAAAGGAGTCAAAGTTTTTAGTTGCCAAATCAAATGATCCCAGAGCTTAGATTTTGTTTGAATCCTCAGGCGTGGGAACTTACTATCTACAAAAAAATGAGGTGAGTGAATCCTCGACTCAAAATGAGTCAGAAAATTATGATATTTCCTCCACTTCAAATGAGTCGTCGTCAGGTGATTTTTCTATCTCCAACCATGAATCCTCGTCAAATGATGAAGCTTTGGACTTCGACACTATTAGCATTGGTGATCCCAATTGTGTCTAGTTGCTCAAATTTGATGGTAGTTGCTCTTTGACTGGTTCTAGAGCAGGAATGGTTTTTATTTCACCAACAGGAAAGTTTTTCCCTTTCTCTTTCAAGTTACAATTTGATAATACTAATAACACTGCCGAATATGAAGCTTTGTTATTGGGAATGCAAGTTGCACTGAAGAAAGGTATAAAAAATCTCTATGCACAAGGTGATGCTGAGTTGATAGTATGTCAAGTAAGAAATCTTTATCAGACAAAGAATGATAGACTCAGGCATTATCGTAATCTAGTATGGGATTCCGTTGAGGAATTCGAAGCTTTCAATATCTCTATTGTTCCCAGAGAATACAATACCAGAGTTGATTTCCTCACAATCTCTGCCATGCTCTTGGTTCCACACAAAGACTTTCAAGGTTCTACCTACACCATAGAGCTGGTTTTCCGCCCAAGTGTCCCTGACAATTCAGAGAACTGGAAAATTTTCAATGATGATCATCAGATCATTGCCTTTCTAGAGAAAGCAGAGAATTTTGATGAGTTGTATTTCGAAGGTAGCAATCCTCCGCCTTGAGAATCTGTGTCAAATATGGACCCTGTTACGGGTGAAGAATATTTGCAACTAAAAGGGAATAATATTCCCAAAGGATTAGTATCCTTAAAAAATCTTTTTGACAAGCATGACTGCCATGTGAAAAAGAAACTCTCATATTCTGACTCATCTAATGAAGTGGAACAGATTAATCTAGGAAATGAAGCTAACCCCAAGATGGTGAACATTGGAAAATGTTGCACGGCCGAAGAAAGAAGACAGTTTGCTCAGCTACTACAAGAGTATATTGATATCTTAGCATATTTGTACGAAGATCTAAAATCATTTTGGCCTAAAGAAGTGCAACATGATATTCCCCTCAAGGCCGGAGCTTTGCCTTACAAACAAAAGCAGAGGCAGTACAATACTAAGATTTCTGGAACAATTCTGGCAAAGGTTCAAAAGATGCTAAATGCACGGATAATATTCCCTATCCATCATTCAACATGGATAGCTAATATCATCCCCGTTCGTAAGAAGAATGGAAAAATTTGCATTTGTGTATATTTTAGGAATCTAAACAAATTGTCGCTCAAAGATAATTATCCACTTCCAGTGATGGACCAAGTCCTACAAAATGTAACTAGATCCGAGATGCTCTCCATGCTAGACGGATTTTCTAGCTACAATCAAATTGAAGTTAATTCAAGCAATCAACACAAAAAAGCTTTCACAACGCCATGGGGAACCTTTGCATATTGCAGGATGCCTTTTGGTCTGATCAACGCTGGCACCACATTCCAACGTGCCATGGATCTCGCTTTTCACGATGTGATGGGTAAGTTTATCGTGGTGTATCTTGACAATCTTATGATCTTCTCTAAGAAACGTCGTGAACACTTCTACCACTTGAGGAAAATTTTGGAAAGATGTCGTCAGCATGGCATTTCCCTAAATCCCAAAAAGTCAACTTTTGGAGTGACAGAAGGTAAACTTCTTGGCCAGGTTATATCTATAGAGGGAATCAAGATTGACTTGGAAAGGGTCAATGGAATTAAATCTCTCACTCTGTCGTCAAGCAAGAAAGTTGTCCATTCCTTCTTTGGCAAGGTAAACTTCTTAAGGAGGTTTCTTCCAGACTTTGCTGAAAAGACTCATCATATTGTAAATATGATGAAGGGTAATGCCACATTCCATTGGATGACAGAAGGGAAAGTAGCATTCAATGATATCAAGGAGGCCATTGCTCATGTGCCTATGTTGGTCTACCCCAACTACACCAAATATTTTGTCATGTACAGTTATGCTTTCGAGCATACACTCTCAGCAATTTTGGTGCAGGATAATGATGAAGGCTTTGAATCTCCCATCGCATTCATGAGCTACCCCCTAAAGAATTATGAACTAAAATATTCTCAAATGGAGAAGCATGCTTTAGCATTTTTCAAAGTCGTCAAGCATTTTCGGTTCTACATTCTAAGTAGCCATGTCAAGGTTGTAGTACTAGATTCAATTGTTAAGTCTATCTTAACACAACAGGAATTTGGAACAAAAAGAGGAAATTGGATTGCCAAGATTCAGGAATATGATTTGGAAATTAAACCCACTAAGTTGGTATGTGGACGTGGACTTTGTCAGCTTATTGCTGAAAATAATCCAGATAAATAAATTTTAGAGGATAAAGAAGTTTTAGATGAGGAAGAGGTGGATCCAAGTACACTCCCAATGGTACTGTTTGTTAGTACCACTAATGAATGGTATTCCAACATCACTCATTTCCTCACATATGGAGAATGCCCCAATCACTTGACTCCAAAAGAAAAGAGGACCATCAAGGTAAAATCAGCTAATTTTGTCTTATGGGACAATGGCTTGTACAAACGTGCAATGGATAGGACTTTTCTCAGATGTGTTGATAAGGAACAACAACAAAAATTGTTGAAATCTTATCATGACTTGGCATGTGGTGGACATTTCTCAACGCCGGTAATCACTCACAAAATCCTGAGAGCGAAGTATTACTGGCCCACACTTTTTTAGGACATGTACTCTTGGGTGCGTAAGTGTGAGTTGTGCCAATAGTTCGTTGGGCGACCTAGGTTGTCATCCTTGCCATTGAAACCTGTTGTGATCAAAGAACCTTTCCAGTAGTGGGGGATCAACTTCATAGGTGCAATTAATTTGTCATCAAGTGTAGGACACATCTATGTTTTGACTGCTACTGACTATTTCACCAAATGGGTGGAAGCAATACCTGCCAAGTGTGCTACTTTAGAAGTGGTGTGTAGTTTCTTAAAAGAAAGCATTATTTCCAGGTTCAGTGTGCCAAACAAGATTGTTGCTGACAATGCTTCGGCCTTCTTGTGCAACGAGATTACTGAGTTTTGTTTTGAGCACGGCATAACTTTGTCACATTCTTCTGACTATTATCTACAAGGCAATGGTTAGGCAGAATCTAGCAACAAAAAATTGGTGACTATCATTCGTAAGCTGGTAGACAAGAATCAACATTTGTGGCACAAGGCCTTGTTCGATGCTTTGTGGGTAGACAGGATAACCCCGAAGCGAGCAATCGACATGTATCCTTTTCAACTCTTGTATGGGTTGAATGTCGCGATTCCTATAACCTTGGAACTACTAGCCCTCAAATTGGCTAAGGCCATTGAGGATGAGACATTTGACAACTCTGTTGATATGTGCATCATGTATCTCTCTGAATTGGAAGAGAACCGGGTTCAAGTAGCTGACCGCATTGTGGAACACTAGGACCAAGTAAAGAAGCTTTTTGACAAAAAAGCCAAGTCACGAGAATTTCAAATTGGTGACCTCGTTCTCCTATGGGACAAACGAAGAGAACCAAAAGGTATGCACAGGAAATTTGACTCACTGTGGACAGGACCTTTCCAAATACATCAGCTACACGGTGAGAACAGTTTCTTGTTAGCATACGGAGACGGAACGCCATTTTCCCTTCCTCATAGTGGGCAACATCTCAAGCACTTTAAACAATAAATTAATTGGAGTTGGTATGTAAATATTTTTTTATTTTTAAGTCCTTTGAGTCTTTATGTTTTAAGTTACATCGTCGTCGTCATCGCCTAACTCCATTCCCAATGGATAAAGGCACTTGAATTATGGAATTCTTCTCCCTTCATTCATTTCAAAGAACAGTTGAAGGAAGATCACCAGCAAGAGCCAAATGTTATCACGGAATCTAGCAGCGCTCGTTCCATGGATAACCCCCCTACGAAACTTATTCGTTTCTTGGGTTCATGAAGTTCAAGCATGCAAAACGAGGTGATTTTCAAGCTACCTTGAAATACCTTCCAAAGCCTCAAATAGTTAGTTTGAGCATCCCCCTATGTTCACCTCGTGAAGACCTTCGAAACGAGCTCCTTTGTGAAGTCTCACTGTTCATACTTAGTTAAATTGTGAATTATGCAATTGCACTAAAAAAGTGCACTCCTACTCACAAGCCAAAAATTGGCTAAGTGTTGAAAGTGCAGGGGTGCCAAAAATCAGTGCCCCTGCATAAAAGCGATTTTCCAAAATGTGCAGAAGCACTGAAAAAGTGCGCTCTTACACATGGTTGCCAGACTTAGCCAATTTTTGGCTCAGGTGCACTTCTTCATGTCTTTTACATTTTTCACTTATCGTGCCACTTTTTATGCCTCAATTAATTGGGTGACTTGAGTTAGGTTTTTGTGTTTCCCATTCACTTAAAAGTGATTTTATTGTTTTATTTTCATTGTTTGTGATTTTCAACTCCACTCCTCAAGCTGCAAAACATGTTTTTCTAAAGATCTTCTCTTTGGGTCGGGCTAGGGTTTTTGAGTTCACCATTTCAGGTACGTTTTTATTCTTTGTATCTTCACTTGTTCTTCTCATTTATGCATTCTTTCTTGTTGTGATCTATCTATGCATTTCTTTTTGTGATTGTTTTGAATCTCTTGTTATGCAAAACGCATATTGATCTTTTCCCATCACATTTTTTTTGGTCTTGCGCATTTTTCTTTGCTTCCTCTCCATCGCACGTTTGTGTTTTACATTGCATCTTCCTCTTGGGCTATGTTTTCTTCATCACCAACGGGGTTTTTGGTTTGTATATTCCTCCTTTGTGCATCACGTTTTTACCCTCGCCATGAAAATACAAAATGTGCAACCCCTTCATGTATGAAGCTCGTTTTGTGAATGAATATCACTCACTTAAAGTCTGGCACCGTTCTTGAAACCTTCTACATCAAGAAAATTCCTACACGTTTCTTTCCAAAGTTCCAAAGTTTTCATGCTCGAGCGTACTTTTCATTCAACCTTGCATCACGACCATTCACATGCCACAAAATGCAGTAGCGCTGAAATTTTGTGCCATAACACTAAGTTGTAGTCTCCAAATGCAGAAGCGTTAAAAAAGTGCGCCTTGACATAATGCAATTTTGCCTAACATTGAGGAGTGCAGGAGCGCTGATTTTCAGCACCCCTGCACCAAAGCCAGTTTCCTTCAAAATGCAAGGGTGCTGATTTTCAACGCCCTTACACTTTTCACAATTTATCCCTAAAACGCCTTGAAACTTTCCAATTTTGTTCCAAACCTCTTTCCTTCCACTTTTTGCATTATTTTGTGTGCCTTGTCATCCGCTCCATGCTTTCTCATCGTTGTTTCTCACCTCACGCATTCCCATGTTGTTTAATGACTAACATTTGTTCTGACTCCACATCTTGCAGTCTCTTTTCAAGATCCTCAAAGTTGATTGATCAAAGATTCAGTTGCTCTCAGATGACTGCCAGAAAACCTCTGTCATCTTCAAAAGAAAAAGGAAAAATGAAATAAAAGTATCAAGGTGTCTCCCCACCAACTGTGGTGGTCTCTAAGGTAGAAGAGATAAAAGACACAGAGGTTGGCCATCAAGACTTGGTTGATTTTGCAAAGCAAACTTAGAAGAAGCCTCTCCCTGATCCGATAAGAGCAATTGTACATAGTAACCTGCATTTGGTAGCTATGTTCCCTACTGCTCCACACAATACAGAATTTTTCCTTCAAGTGGCATCCCACTACATCAGGGAAAGCAGAAGCGTGATTGATTCTTCTGGGCACGAGATTTTAAGACTTGACCCTGACTTCTTTGATATTGTATTTAAAGTTCTTGAAATGGAGAAGTACATTGACATCTCTATACAAAAAGCACAAAAAGTCTTTGACGTTGATCCCAACAAGGCTAAAAACCTAATAAATAGCCAATGGTTGAAGAAGCCTAGGCAAACTGTTTCCAGATGGCCAAAGGGACTCCTGCGAAGTGATTTCAAAGATGATGTCAAAGATATGATCACATTTTTAAGAAGAGTGAAGGGCTTTCCTAAATCATCCACTTTTCATGATTGGATGTATGAATACATCAGGATTATAAGAAGACAAAAAACTCACATTGACTGGGGCAAACAGATCAGTGATGAAATACATGAGCAGTTGATCAATGCACCTTCTACATTAAAATTCTATATGACTTCTTACCTGGTGTACGCAGCAGCTGTAATGAGGCAATTTCCAGGTCTATCCACAAGAGGGGATTGGATGCTGGTACCTGTGTATAAATTCTTCTATCAACTGGAGTTGAAAGAAAGCTTCCATCATTTCAGGTAGGTTACTGATGCTTTCTTTGCACCTTTACTTTTCAATTTTTATCCAGCTCTCGAGAGAAGAAGGGTCTCTAATGAAGCTTATAAGGCAGTAAGTAAAGTTGGATGCTTATTTCTAAAATTCCCAACATTTACTTATTTGTGAGTAGGGTGCTACACTGGTTTCCCTTACATGCTGCCATGATATCCTTCGGACAAGTGGGTTCTCATGGAGATGTGCAGACGGCTGATTTCAGTGCATAAAGAATGAAGAAATAATCACAAGCGTGGATTCAAGTTCCCACTGACAATTGGAAGATATACTATCCCAACTATACAAAAAACCAAATCTATTTATGCTGAGATGCAAATCATGACAATCAGGACCTACAGGTATAGGTTTGATTTTGATTATCGGGATGTCAGAAGGAAATTACAAAAGGGTCATCATCACAAGTACCATTTTGAAGACATCTGGGCTGATTGCAAAGATGAAGAAGCCACTAGAAAAATGGATTATTGCAGGTTGACTGTGCAGCAGATCAGAGACCTTGATATTGCTGACCTACCAGAGGATTTTACAGATCCTGGCGATATCATGAATGTTGTTTATGATGAACAAGAGGTTTATAAAAGGCCATTGCCTGCAATTCAATGGTATAGGAAAGAAAGTACTAGCATGAGAGAGAGAGATTGGCGCCAATCCTATCCAATACTATAGAATGGTTACACAAGCATGGTTTTGAAATAAAAAATTTTAGAACAGATCCAGAAGGAGAAGAGTCTGAAGCAGAAGCTCGTCGACAGCAAGAACTCCGCATGAAAAATAAATCAGTAGTTGTTCCCACTTCTTCACGAAGAGGTCTAGGATCAAATTTACTGTTGGAAAGAAAGATATCCAATTCATCCCATAAGGAGATACCACATAATCTAATCCATCTCACTCTAAAGGTAAAAAGGTTGTTTCAGAGGAGATAGATTCCAATGAAGAAGGTACTTCTAGTGACCAATCCGCTGAAGATGAAGACTCAGTAGAAGCAGATTCTGATGCAAAAGAAGTTTATGAAAGCGGGCAAGAGTCTGAAGAAGATTTTGAAGAAGATTCTGAAGAAGATTCTGAAAGTGATTCTAAAGATGTACCAGAATCGGAGAGACAAGAGGGTGATCAACAGGAACCCAAGCATGATCAAGAAAGAACTATATCTCCACCTGAGAATGTAGTTGAGGAAATTCCAAGAATGTCATTGCCTATGATTTCCAGTGTTCCTCATACCCCTCCAAATTCGAGTACTCGTCCACCTCTTGTTCCCTCGTCACCCATTCCTACCACATGCATTCCTACAATAGAGGTATCCACTATTCCTGCAGCATCAACCTTGCTTGATACTCCATCGGTGACAAGCATTCATATGGTTGATATACTCTCAAGTCCTCCATCATCCATTCCTAGCCTGTCTTCACTGACATATGGTATCACTTCTGAAACTGAATTCAATCGGTTCATGAATGAGTCAATGCATGATCAACTCAATGTGTAGTCTACAGGAGCTATGATGACAAACACTTCTCCTATTGTCACGATACCCTTGGTACATTCAGAAGTGACAATGACTTCAGAGGTGACAATGACAACAGAGTTGACAGTGAATCCAAAAGTTCACACCTCCTTCCTTCCCCTTGGCTGATATCTCAAGTATCGAAGCGGAAGAAGCAAATGATCTCTCCAGAGGAGCTCGACCTCAAAGAGATAGTCCCTCCAAAGGCTAAAGGGAAGAAAAAAGAAAAATTAAACTCAAGGCTAAACATTGACAAGACTGGCTACAAGTATACGGAGATTGACATACCACCGCAAGAAGGAGATGTCAATATGGAGGACTACACAGTAAAAAAAGTCTAGCTTGTCAAGGTTACCAATGAAAGTGCAAAATAAGATGCACAAGTGACATTGGATATCTTGACCGAAAGACTAGATAAAATGGAGCAAGCTCGCAATATGTACAAACAGAGGGCAGAGCATTATGCCACTGTTGTAAGGAGACTTGCGGGATCTTCAACTAATGCACAACTGCTAGCAGTGGTAAGTATTGAGAACCCAGCTGTCAAGAAAGCTAAGAAGTTCACCTCCAAAGGCAGGGTGTTGTATGATTTTGTTGAGAAGATCATAGAACACGAATCTCAAATCATAATTTCCGCGGACGAGAAAACTACTTTGTTGGCCAAGCTCACCACAGAGCTTGATAAAGAAAAAAGTGTACTTTCCAAGGAGTGCAGAGATATGAAAAAGTGCTTGTTGTCATGGTCACAGATGAAGAAAGTAAAGCTCAGTAGATTGGTGGAAGCCTGGGTAATTCTCGACAAAGAAAAGTTCATTGAGGTAAGAGAATCTTTGAAACATCAAATTCAAGTGATTCAATCCCTTACAGATGATTTCCAGCAAGTGCAAGAAAATGTCGAAGGGCATCGTGTTATTCTTGAAAAAGGTATCAAGGAGTTACCAGGACAACTTCTTGAGTAAAATCATATCTTCCTGCCAGCCAAAGAAATATCCCAGATCTTTAAGGAAGCTATCATGAAGATGATTGACAGCGCATCAGAAGCCTCTCTAAACGTCATTTGTGATACAAGGCTCACATTGGATAACCCGAAAATGCATCTTGATAGGTGCAAGAAGGTTCACTTATCTACCATGAGATCGATCACTAGAATTCACACCATTGTGGATTACACCGTTGGTCTAGATGAGAAGTTCGTGCAAGAGACCAGGAAGAAATATGAAGACTTTCGTGCCCAAAACAAGGAAACATGAAGAAGGTTCCTGATCTCCAGTGTTAGACATTTTCGATGCATCCTTTTATGCATCTTGTAAATATTTCCTGACATTTTATGTCTTTTTGTAAATTGTAATTGCACCAAGTTTGAGATGTAACTTTTTGAAAACAAATTACACTTTGACTTTGGTCAAAGTTAGGTGAGATCTCCTTGAATCGCTCACCTAAATTTCCTTGATTTTCTCAAGTTAGTTTCCTAATTTTTCTTATCCCTCTTTCTATAAGTATGAGGGATTTCCATTGTATTATGCATCCTTTAGTATTTTGCAACGAAGTGTTGCCCTTTTTGAAGCAGAATTGTGAAACTTTGTGTTCATACTTTGTGAATGAAATCTAATCAATACAGAAGAAGATTGCAAACCAAACTTTGTGTTCGATTCGATAGTCTTTTGAATTGATCTCATTTGGTGGTGATTAGCTTATGGAATCTAAAGGACTCTAAGTAATTCATGTAAACTTTGTTTTACATCCTTTATTTAGATCTACATTTGTGTTTTGTTTATCTTTGGTTGAATGATCTACAAGACTTTGTGCTTGTAATTATGCATGCTCTTTGGATACTTTGGTTGGATGATCTACAAGACTTTTCACTTGTAATTGTTCATTTTGTTCGAGGAATTGTTGCATTTAAGAAGACTTTGTGCTTCTAATGCGACAAACGACACACCTATCACAAATCCACCATTGATAAAGTTATGGAACGACTTTGTGCCTTCGTGATCTTTCCCTTTTACTTTATTTGTTTATTGTTAATTACTTCTGGTATCTCTACGCTTTGCTTTGACAAGATAGAGGTATTGGTATTACTGGTAGTTGATCGTTTAAAGTTACTAAGAATTGAGAACTTCCAACAGTGAAGCATTGTAAACATCTCTGAAAAAGAGAGAAGGATGAATGTGACACACCCCCCACTTCGTAAGTATTGTGTACATTTTGTAATTACTTTCTTTGTTTTACTATCGCTTATGTTAGCAGTAAGAAGGGTGCCTCCCCTTTCTGAGAGGAGAGATTTACATCTCACATAGTTGTCGCTGAAGTCCTAGTTGTGTAATCTATCGCAAAGTTGATTACATAATTTTCACCCAACAAGATGATAATGATCTTATTCATATGCCTTTGACATCAATGAAAATATTTACAACATTTTGCATTGTGCTTGATTCATTTCATGGTAGTTTGAATATTGCATTAATTATTTTCTGCTCCAACATGGTATCAAAGCATTGAATTGCACCTTCTTTCTCAATTTTTTGTGAATCAAGTTTCTAGCTCTATCAACAAATCGCCATAGAGCCAAACAAACATTTCCATTGCATCTAGAAAGATCGTGAAACGAAGAAATACCCTTCATTTCATTAATTTTGGTCATTTTTAGTTTTTGTTATTTTTTTGCCATTTATACAAAAAATTGAATTTTTTTGGAGAGGGCCAATTTTCCCTCTACATTTTTCTATTTGTAGGCATATTGGTTTATTTGTAAACATATTGTGGCCTATTCAAATTTTTTGTAGGTGTGTTTAGCAACAACGTTTTCCATTTCAGTCTATTTGGTAGAATTTTTGCTTGTAACTTGCAGTTTGAAGGCAATATGTTTTTGGCTTGTCAACCTCGTTTGAAGATCACAATCATCTTTGTTTGAGAAATTTCTTTTACTTGTTAGTTTTTACCAATCAACCTACTCATGGTCATTCCACAACCCTCTACCCACACCAGTGTTCAAGCCACATAGGAAGCACTTAATACTTTTTTGCTATGGAGACTTTATTTCTTGTGCTAGATTTGTTTCTTTGCACACACAACTTCATATGTGTTATGTGACATTTTCTCCAAGAGAAGAGAAATATATGAAATGATCTTTTAGAATTAAAAGGGAGAGAAAATAAAGGATATTATGATCCTTTGACAAAAATAGAGATTAATAAAGAATATGTATATACACTCTTTTAAAAGGGGAAGAATAATCTTGCAAAATATTTAAAATGGACGTTTTAGTTTTAGACAGAAGGTATGCATACCACACATTTAATCCAAGCCATCCACTTTAAGCCATTCGCATACTCGGACTTAGCAGAATATTTTCTACTATTTCCCATTGTTTTGACCACCGCTTTTATTCGCCGAGACGCTTTCAAAGGCAATGTGGAGGCAAAAAAGTACATTGGTTGTGGTTATTATTATAGTGCACAATTTTATTTTTACTTTGCCGACATCCTTTTTATAGTGCACGAGATAGATTTTTTTTATTCCGCCTTGCCATTGAATTTTTTGTGTAGTTTTTAAATTGGAGATGTACTAGTGATAAAAAATAATGTCCATTAATTATTATTTATGGGTATGCATTAAATTTTAAATAATATAATTACACTTAATATTATATTTCTTTTATGCATATTATATTATTTAATTTATATATTTCTTTTATGCATATTATATTAGTTAATTTATATATTATTTGTTTTAATTATATTTATATAATGTTTATATACTACTTATTATATCTGTATTGATATTATACATTATATTATATTTTAGATAATATTATATTGAAAAGTGTCAGTTAATATATTTAACATATTAATATATATATACTTTTACATTAATATGTTCTATTTTAATTAGTATTGAAAGACAATAAATAAAAAATCAACAAATATTATGTTATTATTTTTGTTTTTATATTGATGTTCATGAAAGTTTTCCAAATTTATTCTTGATAGAATTTTAAGTAATAATTACATATTTAAGTTTGCTTTAAAATATAATATTTTCTAATTTAAGTATCTTAAATTATGCTTACATTTATTATTACATATTTTATTTTATAGTTCAATACAAATATAATAAAATTTATATAATTAATATAAAATATAATTTATATATAAGACACATTGCATTATATATACTATCATTACACTTATTGTATTATAATTATATTATTATTATATTCTATAATAAACATACAAGGGTTGTTGTTGCTAAAGTTGTTCTGGGTAGCTGCTTGGTGCTTGCGACTAACGTTGTTGGTTCCCTTTTGAGGGAGTTTTTGATGGTGGTGTTGCATCAAATGGTAGGGTTTTGTTGTGCTTGTCGGGGGGGTTTATCCCTATCTCACCTGGGACTCTATTTTGGAGGAAACTTGTGTTGCCAAGGGATGTTAGGTCAGCCCTTTCTACTGAAGCTGCTAACCATCAAATTCTTCAGTTATTGTTTCCTATAGAGGGGGAGATTGCTCCTTTTGAGGTGGAGCACAGGTTCCTTTTGAAGTGGAGCTTGTATGGCCTGGAGAGATGGGGTTTTGGTGGTAAGGGTTGTCTTATCATCCTCACCTATAGAGGGGTGACCTCTCTTTTAGAGGTGGAGGTGGGGTTGGCATTTCAGGTGGATTGGAGTTGCAAGATGGCTGATGTGTTGATGTGTTTGATTTTGCTTCCCAATACCCCTATCGAGGTGGGGTGTTTGGTTTTTCTA
>VDFB02109633.1:0-10035 GCA_007258455.2 Sequoia sempervirens
GTATTCATAGCAAAACCCTAGTAATATCTTATGCCTTAGGAAGGATTTATTCAGCCATTACTTTTGGGAGGGTTTTAAAACATCTCTTAAGTCCCATGTCCTTCCATCTAGGTCTAGCCTTTAGTTTTTATCATTTTTATTTACTTCATTTAATTTTATTCTCCTAAGTGTAGATTCTCATGCTCCCTCATTTTAAAGTGACAACTTATGTCATTGTTTGTCCATTGGTCTAGTGATGTCCCTTCTTCTTTTTAATAAATGTTTCTTTGTGGGGACAAGTTCGCATGACCATTGATCAATCATTGTTTGATCCTAGTCATTCCCCGCTATCCTGCAATGACCCCACCACACTGTCTTGGTTGATCATGATATCACGGGCAAGTGCCATGTGTCTCATCTAGTGATGCTGAAGGGATGATAAAATACTTTTATGCATCTATTTGATTTTAATACATTATGCAATGGGTTACTAAAGTGTTTATGAGATGCATGTGCTTCAAATCAATGCAGATGTTATAATCTCAATAGGAAAGGTGCTCAATGGTTAAAGACAAAGTTGGCGACTGTGTTGGATGAATTGTATTTCCGATGGTTGAAGATCCACAGTTTCCCGCCATCGTGTGATCAAAAATTGCAAGGTTTTTATTGATCGCGATATCGCGGGCGAGTGCCACGTGGATTTTGTTGGCAACGCGTGGTATGGTGGGCCCCTTGTTGCCACGATGGAGATTATGTCAGTTTGATTTGAAGGCAGTTGTTCGATGATTTGACCAAGGTGAAAGATCAATGACCAATATTTGAATCTGCATCGAATGTGATTAGAGTCATTCGTCTAGCGCGCAAGTAAGCTTTAATGGCGGACATGAAATCTACTGCTAGGGTTTGATCAAAATAAAGCAATTTTTCTTCTGCTTTTGGTATCATAAAGCATTCAAAACATCTCTGTGGAGCAATTGTGGAGCCAAGGATGAAGTTACAAATTGTTACAACAAGAATTTTGGTTTCTGCAAGCACAAAGTTGTGAGTTCATTTTTGTCTCCTAGTTATTCTAAATTTAAATTTGGGGAAAATTTGTTGTGTGCTTTTTGTAGGGTTTGTCGATAGTTTTTTTATGGCTATAAGTTAATTGAATTGTGGGAAATTGCAAGGTTTTGTTCTGCAATTTCATATTTTGTTAAACCCTAGTTTGTTTAAAGTTTGAAATAGCAAGGAAGCCCTAGTTTACTCAGGATGGCACCGACAAAGCAACACTCTGGCCAGATTGATTATTTAAGTAGAAACTTATATGATGATTTCCTGGATCAATTTCCCTTGTCGACAAATGATAGGAAGAAGGGGTTGGTTTTTATGCTAGGAAAAACTCTAGGGGAGGGATTAGTATATAATTGTTCTAACATAGTTGATGTTAGGATTCCTCTTATTGGTCTAGAGATGTTCAGATTGTGGTTTGGACAGAGGAATTTTCCCCACCCCTTTTCTAATGGTAGGATGTATGATATGGGGAAGTTAGTGGTACTGAATGTGTTCCCTGGTATAGACTTGCTTAGGGAAGTGGCTACATGATATGACCCTGTCACACAGGTGATTCGAGATAATGATGGAAAGGTTCTGTTAAGCATCAACAGAGAGGAATTTTGATAGGTTTTTTATTTGAGTGAGCCTAGTACATTCTTGGTTCCTATTGATCTTGAAGAGATGAAGCAGGAATATGGGAGGTCAAAATCATTTTTCAGAGCTAAGTTGCTCCCACCTCATTTGGCTAGGGCAGGAGGTTCAAAATTCCATATTAGCCCTAATGACCAAGAACCTTTTAGACTGAATTTCTTTGCAAAGCATTTCTTGGCTACCTTTTACTCATTGTGCCAAATTTTGGGTTTTCACCCCAACACGGTGATGCCTATTGCTTACATGTTTATGGGGGTGCAAATACAACACCCTAATTTCTCAGTAATTTATGATTTTGCTTCTTTATTGGCTGAAAAGATACATGAAGGGTTGTCAAAGTTGCAGAAAAATGATACAGGCACTCCATTCTTTTGGTATTCCATGTTAATGTATATTCTTATATAAGGGCTACTGAATTCTTCTACGAGAAAGATGGTGAAAGCGGTGGGTTAATGGAAAGATTGCTAGTGCAAACAATTTAGTTATCATGTACAAGGCCTATTATGTGCATTTTGATTTTGCTTCTAGATTGAAACTGAGAACTGATGGTAAATTCTTCTTCCAAGATTTTTGAGGTTGCATAGTTCCTCGGACCAAGGAGCTAAAATTGAAGGTTTTGGGTGATATCATTATCTAGTTAACTGTGTCTTGAGGGTGTGGTTTTCTAGGGACCCCTCATATATTGCCATAGCCTGATATGCCTTTTTTAAGGTGGGGTTTACGAAGTCCATTAATTAGATTGGTTGTATCCATGGCCAGCAAACCTTCTTGGGTAGGTAAAGGAACATTCTTCTTGGATTACACTGTGGTGTCAAAAAAAAAAATTTCAAAGGGAGGCTGGATACATTTTGGGAATTTTTTTGAGGAATACCATTTGAGGTGTGGCCCCAAGTGACAACATGATCCTAAGGGATTCTTTGCTCTTTTCAAAAAAAAGGATAAAAGGTGGTAAGTTTGTGCATGAGTTCAACTTCCCTGAAGACTTGATTAGAAATGAATTTGACCTAAATAGGTAGGATTTGAACAAGGATAAGTGGGTAGCTTATAACAAGCTATTGGCTATTGTGCACAAAATGGATCCAAAGTATGATCCATTGATGGAGTTCGGTCCATATCATAAGAAAATTGACTTCTTGATGGGCAACTTCAAAGAAATCATGGGCACCTTGATGACCAAAAAGATAAACTTGGAGTTAGATTTGGGCATACAGGAGCAAGATGCCAAGCCAATTAAAGTGAGGCCAGCTTACCAACCTACAGAAAGATGGACTATTTACAAAAGGAAGAGAAATGATAGTAGTTATGAAGAAGAAGAGGATAGAAAGGGAAAGCAAATAATAAAATTGCCTACAAAAAATGGTCCAAAGTTCAAAAGGCCTGGAGCAATCAAGATTATTGACTTGGATGCATCACCTGAAAATAGTCCCTCACCACCACCATTAGAGCCAAGCCCTAAAAGGCAAAGAATTGAACAATTACAAGAGGATTTGGTGGATGAGATTTTGTCACTGACCAGGACATGCAGATGGGTATGCCTTCCCCTCCTAGGCTAGCTGAATTGGTTCTCTCTGATCTGGATATGAAAGGAAAATGTGTACAAGATGCAAGAATGGAGGCATGTAAAGAGTTTCTAGATGACAATGCATTTGTAAAAACTTTGTTCTTCTTACAACTAGTATGGAGAATGAAATTGGAAGAATATCAAGATAAATGCAAGAGTAGAAGAGAATTGAGACTTGATAGGTCAGACCAGGAGAATGATGATGAAGTGAAAGTTGAACTAATAGAAGAGTTCAAGAACATCACTCCTGAGGAGGGGAGAAAATTAGTAAATCAAGCTAGTGTCTTTATTTTACCTAAATGGGACATTGCAGATGTTGTAGCTTTCAATGCTATTCTGAAGTCCAAGCACCCCTTACAAGACTCTGAAGAAGAGGTCAAGGCAGCATTGCAAGATTTTGTCTTCAGTGAAGAGTGATATTAACCCAAATCTAAAAGGAGGTTGATAATAAAGAGAGCTTCAGAGACCTCAACCACAGAGGCTACTAGTTTGACTGTAAATGTGGCCAAATTGGCCCAAAAGACTGTTGAAAGAGAGGAGGCTGAAAAGAAAAGCTTAATGGAGAAGTACAATGCCATAATTGAGGAATATAGCAAGATGCAACAAAGGAATGTTGAGCTACAGATTGGGGAGACATCAAGTGCTCCAGGGATCAAAACATTTCCTTCCACATCAAGGTCAATGCCTCCTACTTCTCCTATTGTGTCTACACCAGGGTCTCCTAGTCAAACTCCTTCCCTTAGCCCTACTTTAGAGCTACTTGATGAAGAAATGGAATACTCTATTGATCCTTCGAAGAAGCATCTAATGCATAAGATTTCAGAGTTACAAGCATCCTTGAAGGTGAGTGAGGAGGGAATATTCTTAAAGCAAAGGGAGGTTGTAAATGTTGTATTGAGACATTTAAAAGTGAAAGTTGACGATAGATTGTCATTTGTGCATTCTTTATATTCTTTATTATTAAGTGCAATAAAGAATATTGATAGGGATTAGGAGGTTGTAGTACCATTAATTGAAAGATGGATCCCTAGGGCCAATGATCTTGACATCATGTATAAAGCTTCAAGGTTTGATGTAAATAATAGGCCCAAATCATTAACACCTACTCAGGGATTAGTTAAGTCATTACAAGGTTTTCAGACCTTACCAGATGACTTGAGTAGGAAGATCAGAGAATTGGTGAAGAAATTTGATGATTGGAGTGACACATTGCTACCTAACATAATTGATGAGCGGGGAAATATCAGGTCACTCCAACAATGGCAGGATCAGGAAAATGAAGTCATCAATTGTCAAATTAGATTAATTTGTGATCACTCAAATTATGATTTATTAGTGAGCTGTATGGATAAAATTATTAGCACCAGTTCTTTCTTTCAATCTTTTGAAAGAGAAGCGAATCAGGTGGCAGTTAAGTATACACCTTATAGTGACAAGGTAAATGAGGTAATCAATTTTAATCGACCAACTGATGAGGAATACCAGAAATGGGTAAACATATATTTAACTGAGGAGGAGTAAAAAGGAGTGGGTTGTTAACGGTTAACAAGTCAGCTGTTGCAGTTACAACAGAGTACAGTTTTGTTTTTGGTGGCAGTCTTGGTGTGGAATTCTTGAAGCTTTGTTGTTGCATCAATGATTCTCAGCAGGGATGATGAACAAGAGGATTCTCTAGGAAATTGTTGTTGTAACAAATTTTGGAATTTCACAAAGTGGTCCAATTGGCTAGTGACACGTGTGCTTTCTGGCCCGATGCTTGTTTGCTCCTTCATTTCTATAAGCAGGATTTCAAGGCCAAAATTACGAGTTAGCAAGTTAGATATTTTTTTGTCGAGTCTAGGTAGAGTTGCAGAGCAAATTGTAAAGTTTGATGGTTTTAAGGAAAATGCAATTTAGGTTTTGAGTCCTTCTGTAGTAGGTTTTGAATTCATGGGGATTTGATGTTTTATTACAGTACTGGCATTTGAATTGAAATGATTAATTCAAACTCATGTCTCTCCATAGTACATGCATATCTGAATTTTGAATAAGATAATTAAGGGTTGTCTCGTTCATCTCACTGTTGTGGTGTGTATGATTTCTGTTTTGGCTTTAATTCAAGGAATTAATTAAAATGATTGAATGGGATTGTAGGTGGATATGTTTTGTATAAGGATTTGATAAGTAGTATTGGATTAGAATACATGTTGATGAAATTGTAAAGCAATGTTCTCAAGGATCTTATATTTTATGTGTTAAATCTATCATAAACCCTTAGATGTTTATGAATTTGACTCCCTCAATGGATATATGGCACTGAGCTAAGTTGTACTAATTTGTATGGTTCAATATTTTGTTTTTCTTTACCTAGCACTTGCTACAAATTGCAAATCAATGACTATTTTACACTGTGGAATGTGTTGTAGTTATCTCATGATCCAAATAGTTGATATTACTGATGAACAACCAATTCTATTCAATATTATCCTATTATGTTGAGCTATTAAATGAGATTATCTGTTGTTGTTAATGTTGTTTACGATAATGGTGCAAAGGTTGTAAACACATTAAGGGATCACCCTCCCGGGTATTGCAGAGCCCAAAGTGTAGGAGGTCTTTAAAATCCTCGTCAGTTGGTCCATAAGTGAACCTTGATCCTAATTAAATAATAACCCTAACCATACTACAATTGAACCCTAATGCTAAGTGAACCTTAATTGTAATCCTAACATTAAACCTAATTCTAACCTAATGCTAATTTAACCCTAACCCTACAACTAACATAAAATATTTATTTTGTAACCCTAATTGAAGCCAAACTCTAATCATAATTACACTCTAACCCTAATCCTTATCCTACTTGAACCCTTAACCATAATTGAACCCAAACCGTAATCCTAATTACACTCTAACTCTAACATAAATTAAACCCTAACTGTTATCATATCACTAATTAAAACTTAACCATTATCATATCAGTAATTAAACCCTAACCCTAATTTTAATTGTAATACTAATTGAACCCTAACCCTAACCCTTATTAAAACCTAACCCTACTTGAACCCTTACCCTAGCCTAAAATTAATCCTAGCCCTATCCCTAATTGTTCCTAAAATTAATTGAACCCTAACCTTAGTTGAGTCCTAACCCTAACCCCAACCTTAATCCTAACCTTTTCCCAAAGCTTTATCCTATAACCCTAACCTAATCTTAACCCTAGTTTAACCCTAATCCTAATTGAATATAAACCCTAATCTTAATGCTAATTAAATCCTAACTGAATATTAACCCTTACCATAATTGTAACCCTAACTCTAATCCTAGTTGTATTCTAACCCCAACCCTTACCTTGATCCCAAACTTTATCCTAAAACCCTAACCCTAATTTTAAACATCAATTGAATCCTAACCTAACACTAGTTGAATCTTAACCGTAATAATTCCCTAACCCTAATACTAATTAATCTCCAACCCTAACCCTAATATTAACTTGTAGCTCCTAATCAAAACCCTAATTGAACCATAATCCTAACCATAACCCTAATGTTGAACCATAATCAAAACCCTAACCCTAAATCCCTAGTTGAACTATTACCCTAACCTAACATTAACCCTAACCCTAACCTTAATTGTATTGAACCCTAATTGAATCGTAACCTAACCCTACTTGAATTCTAACCCTAACCCCAACCCCAACCCTAAACTTTACCCCATGTTTTATCCTATAATGCTAACGCTAACCACAACCCTAATTGAACCCTATCCTAACCCTAACCATAATTGAACTATAACCCTAATTAAACCCAAACCATAACTAAAACCCTAATCCTAATTCTAACCCTAATGTTGACCCCAATATTCATTTTGAAACCCTAAACCTAACCCTAACCTTCACCCTAATGTTGACTCCAAGATTTATCTTAGAGCCCTAATTGAATCCTAACTCCAATTGAACCCTAGCTCTAATTAAATTTTAATCCTAAACTTAAACCTAACCCTAATTGAATTCTAACCCAAAAGCTTATCTTAATTATAACCCTAACCCTAATTATAACCCTAATTCTAATTCTAACCCTAGCTATAATTCAAAATCTATTCATAATTATAATTTTAATACTAACCTTAATTCTAATGGCGACCCTAATTCTAATTGTAATACTAATTGAATCCTAAACCTTATTAAAACCTAGCGCTAATTTAACCCTTACCCTAGCTTGAAATTAATCGTAGCCTTAACCCTAATTGAATTCTAACCCTCACCCTAGAGTCCTAATCCCCCAACCCTAATCCTAACCTTTATCCAAAGCTTTATCCTATAATTCTAACCTTAACCCTAATTGAACCCTTTTGAACCCTAACACTAATTGAATCCTAATCTTAATTGAACCCCAACCCCAATGGAAATCCTAATTGAACCCTAACCCTAATTGAACATCAATTGAATCCTAATCCTAACCATAGTTGAATCTTAACTGTAATCAAACCCTAAGACTAATTAATCTCTAACCCTAACCCTAACCCTAACCCTAACCCTTTTTCTAACTCTAACCCTAATATTAATTTTAAAACTTTTTTTATGTGTAATAATAAATAAATTATAGTTTCTTTGTATTTAATATTATAATTTTAAATTGATTTTATATTTGCATTTATTATGAAAATCCTATCTTATTTTAATATTTTTGTACAATAAAACCTTTAGTAAAAGCTTAAACTAATAATATTGAATATTCTTTGTCTTAAATAAGGTAATTAAGAAACAAATTTTTATGTGTAATAGTGAATTTAGGATATTCCTTTTTTATTTAATTTTCTTTTTCTGATTTTAAATAAATTAATTTAAAACTTAAAAAATTATAATTATTTTTCATTCCTTAACAATTTTATTTCTACTCTATTATTTAGAAATTATTTTATTTCTATTTTATTATTTCTTTTTTAATTTTAAGTATATTATTTTAGAAACTTACTTTTTATGTGAAGTAATTTAACATATTATTTTTATATCTTATTTTTATAAATAATTATTATTATATAAAAAATCTCAAGAGATATCTTGTTTTTTCAAACAAGATATTAATTTAGAGCAATCAAAATCATTTTTTAATTTAAAATCATTTTTTAATTTAAAATCATTTTTTAATTTAAAATCATCTCTCTTCTTTGAATACTGGTAGCTCGCTTGCCCGCGATATTGCGATCGATAAAAACCTCGCAACTTCGGTTTACGCTATGGCAGGCAACCATGGATCTCAACCATCAGTAATCATGTTCGTTCAACACAGTCGCTAGCTTTGTCATTAACCATAAAGCACCTTTCCCACCCAAATTATAACATCTCCGTTGATTTGAAACACGTGCATCTCATAAATGCTTTAGTAACCCGCTACATAATGTATTAAAACTAGATAAATGTATCAAAGTATTTCTATCATCTCTTCAACTTCATTAAATGAGACACGTGGCGCTCACCCGTGATATCACGATCAACCAAAATAGTGTGGTGGGGTCATCACAGGATGGCGGGGAACGACTGAGATCAAATGATAATTGATCTACGGTCACACAAACTTGTCCCTTTGCAAAATATAAAACATTTATTAAAAGAACAAGGGGACATCACTAGGCCAATGATAAACAATGACATAAGTTGTTTTTTAAATGAGGGAGCACGGGACCATCCAAGACTTAGGAAATAATAAAGTTAGGCGAAGGAAATAAAATGATAAATCAAAAGGGGACCAACCTAGACGAAGTGATGGGGCTTAAGTTGTTTTAAAACCCTCCCCAAAAAGTAACGGCCCAAAAGATCCCACCCAAGGTGTAAGATAAACACTAGGGTTTTACATGAAGACAAAGGTAAAACCCCAACCTTGGGATTTTCCCAAACACCATAGATGACCATAGACATAAGGCAAGATAAAAATGGAACACAAAGAGAAAATTTTTGAAGTTCCATCACAAGGAAAGGTCTCCTCCCTTCTTGGTAGTGATAACCTCCCTCACACACAACCCATAAAGAGTATGAATAGGGAATATAGTCTTTGAAGAACTCAAAGTTGATTCTCTCCTACTGATGCAATTAGTCATTTTATCCTTACAAACATTTATAGTGATTACTAGGGCACATAGACCAATTCTTCATAATAGAAGAATTTGATCATACTTTCAATGATGGCATCATGAGAAAACCATGGGATTAAATGAATAATTCCTAGCTAAGTTCTTTAAATCATGTCCAACCATCTAAGAAGACCATTTGCTATATTGTTGCCTAGATACCATGGAGAAAGCCTCTTTGAATAACAAATGTCAATCATCTACCTTAAAACATACCAAAATTCTCCTAGCAATTAGACATAGGAAGATGTAAGATGACTTAATTTTTTTTTATTTCCAAAGCATAAACTTATGATGACTTAACCAAGCCTAGTAAACACTCCCTCCTCATTAACCACTTAGATATATGGAAATTAAATGTAAATTTGTTGCTATTTTTAGTCATGTAGGTGTCCAATAGACCACTTGGTGGTGTTTCCCTTCAAGCTTATTTACTTGAATGAAAGAGAAAAAGTCCTTTGATTACAATTAGAATACATTTGAGGCCTTGGTTGTGTAAGTGGTGGACCATAGTCACATTTAACACTTGTTACAAAGTCTGGGAGTTAAAACGTTAAGTAGATTTGATTTGTGATGGACACATTTGAATGGTAGTAACAATAACTTGAAATCTATCAAGACTTGACTACCTTATAACCTGTGAAATTCTAGCGATGAAATAATAGATTAAGCATAATGTCACCTTGGGATCACATCACCATGAAAGAACT
>VDFB02109634.1:0-10570 GCA_007258455.2 Sequoia sempervirens
TCATTATTGACATACAATACTTTTCCTGCCAAAGATGCGATAAAACTATCTTTCCATTTGGTTTGACGCCCCTCAATGTTTTAGGTGTCTTTACTTTATCTGGTTGGAATGACAACAAATTATTTGAAAAAGGTATCCTTATGGCACATCAAATCTTCTTTCATGACCTCTCAGGATTCCATGGGACACTATTAAACTGTGTTGGAATCTACTGTCATGTCCATGTTCCTATCACTTCCCATGTGTTGTGATTCATGTGGGCTGATATGCAGTCCCTACAATAACCATTGTTCAGACTGGGTTAGACTGAATGTAAGCCCTTTATTAAACAAAACCTAACAAAGTTGCAATCAATGTACCTGGGACTGTCTCAATGCCTTTCCGTTCCGAGCTACCACCAACTAAAGCTGAAAAGTAAGGTAAAGTTGTGATAAGGATTCTGAACGCGAGGAAGAAAAGAATTGATATTGAAATTCTTCCCTGGGATCGATGGACTTATCACAGAGAAAAAGATTAAACAAGTGGACATGGTGAGGACCAATTAAATGTAATGTAAGGAATCAGTTATCGTGCTAAAAACTATCATGTCGGCAGGACAATTGCATGATAAATGCAACTCCGTATTGATATATATGATCAAATTAAACTATGAAATCACGTGAAAATGCCGACAACTAAAATTCAAAAAAGTGAGAGAAAGGCTGCAAGAACTCATCAAAAGGACATTAAAATCATTGCAAAGCAATCACAGAGAAACTCAGCGAAAATGATAACCTCGGATATACTCAGAATGAGTCGAATTTCTTTAAATATCGAACAAGACAGATGTAGGAAAACAAATAGGGAAAAAGTATGGAGGGAAAGTAGGCAAGCACACAAATCTATCTGACGAAACCATGCTCAAAAGGAAGGGAGAAGCTAATCTCCCGACAAAAAGCACCTATGTATGTAACATTATAACATAACACCCATCCCCCATCCCACACTCTGGGCAAAATGTACCAATGGAAAGACTTTGTCGGACGTTTAGGCACGTGTCATTTGGATTGCCATCAGCTGTTTCGTCGCCGGAAAAAGGCGGCAGTGCCGGTGGGTTTTCAAAATCATAATTTGGAATGCACAAACAGCCCAAAAGTTGGCCATTTCAAAATAAGAATTTGGAATGGACAAAATGCCCAAAATGTCGCCATTTTTTGTTGCCCTCTCAGTTGTTGTCCTTGATGACAAATACACAAACTCTCAGGTTTGTGGCATTGTAAGTTGATCATGGTGGTATGGACACATTGACAATCATATGGCATTGATTGATTGATATATCCTTGGCATATAGATCCTTGGTTTTAGTTGTTGTTGCAAGGGCAGTTGAATAAGGCACTTGATTATTTTCTCATGATCCAATATCCCTGTAATATTCATCATTGATATGAAAGGTTGTTGAGGGGATTTCATTCTTAGTAATCTTCATGTGTCTTAACTTTACAATTCAATGTTACCAAGGCATGGAGTTATATTTGTTATCATGACATTGATCATTCCTTAACATCTCTTATTTCTTAAGGAGGTTTCATATTGTTAAAAGATGTTAAGATTGTGTGAAGGTGATTATAATAAATCTAAGTCTAAAGTTAGTGAAAGGCACCATTTGTTGAAAGAGTTTTTATTTTTCTTATACAAAAATAAAAAATAACAAAGCTAGTTTTCGAGCCACTTAAGACATGAACTTGCCTAGCAGGTTTCAGGTTTGAGAAGAAGGAAAATGTTGATGGTTTTAGTCTATTGGTCATCGGGTCCTTTAGGGAACACCTGGACAGGCAGTCAAGAGATGTATACAGTGGAAATTTTTTTGTGGAAGCTCATTTTGTAAGGTTAAACTTTGTAACATGATGCTCTCGACTTAGGGTTACAATTTTATGCAAGGTATCTCAAGATTCAATTGTGATGATGAAGATGGTCTCCGAGATTTGACAAAGCAATAGTGAGCTTTAGCTTGGCAGTTAGTTTTTGGTCTCAAAGACTTCATTTTTCGGCACTATTCAAGTGATATTATTTTCATTTGAGGGTTATTTTTGTGGTTTATTGTTAAGGGTTACTTGAGTATTGTGTTTACGTTTGTTAAGAGAAAATGGGTGTTTGTTTTCTGTGAATGATGGTACCTAAAATGTCAAAATCTTTGGACCTTCAGTTCATATTTGTCAAGGGAAATGGACATTTGTTTCAGTGGTTAATGTTGTCTAATTCTTCGAAACCCTTGTCTGGGTTTATGGGGCTGTGGTTTACTTTCTCCATGTGGGTAAAGGTGTCTGCTTTTTACAATAGGTAAATGGCAATGTCGTTTTATTATAAAAAAATATTGTGATCATTCTTTTTACCTGTCAATGTACACGGGTAGTTTGCAACTATAAGGCAGTTATGAAGTTGACAGTTTGTTTTCAGAACATAAAACATTATATATCCTATGTTGAAGACATTCAATAAGTTCGGTTGAACAAAAAGAAAAAAAATAATTATTCTCTATTGTTTCATACTCTGTTAAGAGTTATTTTTCAGTGATTTTGTATGTATGTTGAAGAAGTAATACATTTGATGGATTGTATAGTAACAAGGTAACCCCCTGAAGTTATGTTTCTTCCTTTATTGGAGATTGGTCAGTAAGACCATGGAAAATATGCCAGTGAGGCAAGTGTATTCCAGTGAGGCTTTGTATACCAGTGAGGCAGATGTTTGTATGCTAGTGAGGCATTTGAAATCTATCAGTGAGATAGTATTGCTAGTGGGGCATTTTGTAGCCAGTAAGGCTTGTATTGCCAGTGAGGCACTTTTCTAATTAAGCCAGTGAGGTGATTTTACAAGTGGTTTTTCTAACTCAAGAGGGTTTTCCACTAAAAAAAAATTGTGTTATGTTTACATTTTGTCTATAATTTGTTTGGTCTACATAAATACATATCAATCATGTATCACTATTTAGGATGACATTCCTTGCTCTTAAGTCTTATGTTCATGAGTTAATGTTTGTCATAAATATTGTATCAATGCATCTTTGATGTTGATCTATCAACTTTAGTTTTTCATAATGCCTATCTTAATTCAACAAAAGTGTCATGATGTTCATATATGATGCTCTATCTCATGTCAATAGAAGTTGCATTGATATTCATGTTAGTCTTGTTAAAGGTTTGAGTTGATGTCTTGAGTTAATAATGATTATCAAAGTTCTTGATTCTAAGTATGCTTGTCCTCATAGTTATTATATTTCAAAGGTTTGAAAGATTATATCAGAGTCATCTAGAATTAGTATACCACTAATTCACCCCCCCTCTCAGTGGTATTGTACTCCAACATTTTAGACATTCATATTTTGGAGGTTGCTAGAGAGTGCGAAAGGGAGTTGTAGGTGTTCAGAGGCCAAAGCAGAATGACCACTCTCCCTACCAAAACACATTGGACGGTGCAGGCCCAGCTAGCTAGTAGGTATGCATATCTGCCAGAAATATATACTATTTTTCCATTCTGCCTAGGAACTGTGAAGAATTGAATGGTTGTTTGTTATGACTTGATAGGTTTTCATTGATGGGAAAATAAAGGCTTTTCCTTGTGAAGAGGGGTTTTCATTTGAAATGCAGAGTTGTTTATGTGTTTTTGTGTTGAGGGTTTGTAAATTTTTCCATTTCAATGTTCCCACAACACAAAACTTTTAGAGGAAGCCGAATGAAATATCTGACAACCCATTGTGGAAATATGAGTGAAATAACTGAATAATGTTTAGAGAAACCATAAACCATGCAAAATATATAACCAGGCTGGAAAACACATTGTGGGTTTTGTAATGAAATGATATTTTTAAAACCACATAAAGCCCATAATGTCACCATTTTTGACATTCTCATTTTGAAGGTTGCTGGTGAGCTCAGAAGGGAGTTGCAAGGGTTAAGAGGTTGAAGCAAAGCGGTCATTCTCCCTACCAAAACACATGTGACAGATGTGGGTAGCTAGTGAGTAGGTATACATATCTACTAGAAATATATGCCATTTTCCCCTTCGACCTAGGGACTGTGAAGAATTGAACAACTATTCGTTGTGAAGATGGGTTTTCATTGACATGAAAACAAGGGTTTTCATTTGATGTCAGTGTGTAGAGGGTTTTACAACATTGTGTGGGTTGGAGGTTTCATAAATTATGTACTCACCTCCCACTGTGTTTTCCAACCTGCAATCATATTGTGCATGTATATTTGGATAATATTAAGAAATTGAAACATAATTTTTACTCTGCATAAGACTTGTTATAAATTTTGAAGTTGGCTTTCATTACATTCGTACTATCTAAATAATAAAAGCTTTTCAAGACATTCATACTGCTTTGTAAAATTCTAGGTTGGAAAACACTGGGTGTTATACAACCTACAACTCACATACTATTCTAAAACCCTTTACAAGTAACAATGCAATTGCTAAGTCACCCCTCACCTTAATTTGGTATGATTTTTTATTGTCTTGAGAACCTTTTGTGAATTAGATAGTAAGAATGTAATGAAATTGGGAAACACTAGGTGTTATGAAACCTGATACCCACATAGTGTTGTAAAACCCTCTAGACGTAACAACCCAATTGGTTAGTCACCCTACAACTCAATCTGGTTAGTTTTATGAAACCTCCACCTATAACTCCTCCTCATCCTCTCCACCACTTAGCGTTGAATGTATAAAATGAAATAAATGGAAAACCACATTGTGTTTTCCAACCTGCAATTATATTTTACATTTATTTTTAAATCATATGAGCCAGAAATTGAAATGTAACTTTTAGTGTAAGAGTTGCTTTAAATTTTGAAGGTGAATGAACTTCACTAAATTCTTGTTGTCTACAAAACTAAAGGTTTTCATTAGACTCATGTTGTCTACACATAAATCTACCAAACTATTAACTTGTAATTTTTCTAGGACATAGAGCACCTAAGTTGTCTTATCCATCAAACCTTTTTCAAGAACTTCCTTAACATTATTATCATTTTTAGAGAGATTAAAAAGGTAATTTGAATAATCTTCCTCTTGAAGCACAACCTTTAATGCATTTCCAATCAATGTTCACCACACTTTGGCTAACTCCTCTTTTATCTCATTCAATCAAAATGAGGAAAGCGGAGTTAGCCAAGGTGTGGTGATAATTGAGTGGAATGCATTAAAATTTGCTTCAAGAGCAAGAATATTCAAATTCCTATGTACTCTTTTTGAAAAGGATAATAAGTTAGGGAAGTTTGAGAAATTTTTTTGATGGAAAATACAATTTCGTGTAGTGTCGCAAGATAATTACAAGTTATTAGTCTAGCAAGTGACACTTATGAAGCTTCATAACTAATAGATAAAATAGTTATTATAGTTCATAGTGGAAAACATACTGTGTTGTAGAAGTTATTCATGATAGAATTTACTTGTTCAACTCCACCCATAGCAACATCTCTCACTTTCTTTTTCTGCACACATTCTTGTGCAATACAAAACCTCTTCAGTTTGTCTACTTGTGCATTTCCATTTTCACTTTGCATATATTGCACATGCACCTTCCTTGACTTCTCAAGAGAATGGAGGATCTCTTTAGTCAATACATTATCTATCTCACTCACTCTAATCTTCTTCTTTGCAAGTGTTTTTAGAGAAGATTCCTTTTTCATTCCATGCATTCTAATACCTTCTACCTCTATTTTTGCATTGCCATTTTCTCATTCACATAGTGCACATGCTACTTTGTCAACTTCTCAAGAGGAGGAAGAATCTCTTTAGTCAATATATTATCTATCTCATTCACTTTGGTTTGCTTATTTTCAAGTGTTTTTAGAGAAAATTCCTTTTCCATTGCATACTTTCTACTACTTGTTGCTCAAGTTTTGTGTTGCCATTTTCCCATTGCACATACTAGACATGCACCTTCCTCAACTTCTCAACAATAGGGAGAATCTATTCACTTAATACATTATCTTTTATCTATCTCATTCAATGTGGTTTGCATAAATTTTGAAGGTGATCTTCATTACATTCTTACTGTGTACTAATTTTTTTTTTCATTACGTTCATATTGGCTATATATAATTTCATGTTGGAAAACACTAGGTGTCTAATCAAATTGAGCTTAGGGGTGAAAAACCAACTGGGTTGTTATTGCGTTAATGAAAAAAGGTTTTGATTACATTCATACTGTTTTCTAAAATTCTAGGTTGGAAAACATTGGGTGTTATAGAACCAGCAACCCACATGCTGTTCTAAATCCCTTTACATAGCAATTGAATTGCTTAGTTACCCCTCACCTCAATTTGGTATGTTTTTTGTTTTCCTCACCTGCAACTCCTCCCCGTGCTCACACAAGCCATGGGGCCTAGTTTTATCGGCTGACAAAAGGCAAAAAAATTGACCTGATGACGTCGTTATCTCCTTGCTACCATTTCTATAACATTTGCTCAGGTGTCTATTGGTTTCGTCACATTTATCCCCTTTTTGGAGGGCCCCGCACTATGTTGTCTCATCATGTTATGTATATTTCTATGTATGTTTTTATGTATGTTTTTATCATTTTTGTATGTACATAGGTGCATTTTGTTGGGAGATTAGTTGTGTCCCATTACATTCTTACTATGTACTAAACAATTTTTTTTCATTATGTTCATACTGTCTATATATAACTGCATGTTGGAAAACACTAGGTGTCTAATCAAATTGAGCTGGGGGGTGACAAACCAATTAGGTTGTTAATACATTAATTAGAAAAGGTTTTAATTACATTCATACTATTTTCTAAAATTCCAGGTTGGAAAACAGTGGGTATTATAAAACCTGTAACCTACATACTATTCTAAAACCCTTTACAAGTAGCAACCTAATTTCTTAGTCACTCCTCACCTCAATTTGGTATGTTTTGTGTATTCCCCATCTGCAACTCCTCCCTGTTCTCTTCACCCTTTAGGTTCAAGCATAAAGAATGAAACAAAGAGTGTTTTCCAACCTATAATTATTTTGTGCATTATCATATTTAACCAATGTGATCACCTACTATTTTTTGGTCAATCAAAGATTACTTGCTATTTTTTGGTCAATCAAGGTGATCACCAAGGTTTTCATTGACTTCTTAACATTTATTTGTGTTAAATACCCAAGATACTGAGAGGGGGGATGAATCAACATCTTCTTAAACTTATTGAACAAACACCATCCAATTATTCCAATGCATATCACAGTAAAGATAAGCAAGAGCATTAACATAATATGAAACCACACAACACATGAACACCAAGATTTTTACGTGGAAAACCAAAAATGGGAAAAACCACGGTGAGGATTAGCTCACAATATAGTATAACCGGTTATAAGATATTACAAAAGGGTGGCTCACTACCAGGATTCACTGTCCAAAATGGGAGGCTCGCTGCCTACATAAATACAATGAAAAAATGGCTTACAACCAAAAAATTAACTGAGAAAGTACACCTAACAAGTGTTGATTTAGTTCCTTTGATGCTCAATAAACTGACTTAACACACTTCACCATTTTCGCATACTTCGCTTCACACTCACGATCTGTTTTAGAATCTATGACAATTGCTTGAGATAGCGTTGTAATTACAAACCAAGGGTGATTAATTATAATTAAACACACAAACATAATTTAAATAATGAAATTACAAAGTAATTAAAGAAAGAATAGAATGAGAGATAAAGAGAGTGCAAACAAAGATTGATACAGAGTTCATCGTTTAGAATGACTACGTCTCCAAGCCCCTCTCCAATTGAGTGGACCGATCCAATTATTCCTCTAGAAATTTGGTTACATTTGTTGGCAGAACCTCCCCTTGGTTTACAAAGAAATTTACAAATGCACTTCCAAAGTGCGTAGAAACAAGCTTCTCCAAAAGCACGAAAATACAAAAATTCCTCCAAGGAAAACAATCTCTCACACTTGCAAAATTCTTCCAAAATCACTTGACTTCTCTCACCTTTCTCACCTCCTTTTATAGCCCAAAATTACCAAAATTGGTGTAAAACCAATTAACTACCCAATCTCCCTTACATAGTGCAAATTTTCAAAAATATCCCCCTTTTCACAACTCCCGGAAGGATAATATTCCTCAAGATATATTTTTTTCAATTGAATGGCTCTAAGGGGTCTATTCCCTATTAAATTGGGATAATCAATTATATAAAGTTTTACAGATAAGATTTTCCCCTTTAGATTAGGAATAATATTCCTAATATTTTTGAAAAAGGATATAAGACTTTCTATGAATAAATCATAATCTTATTTTGAGGCATTTTATGGGCAAAAATTTATTAAGTTTAGAGGGAATGGGGGGTGGTGGTCCCACCACACTCCCCTCCTCTTTATCTCCTCCTAAAAGAGGGGGATGCATTCCCCTTCAAAGGTGGGTTTCCCTCCATACCATGGGTGGCGCCCCACTTAATGTGGGCCGCCCCATGGATGGGTGGGGCCCATCTTAGATATTTTTATTAAATATAAATTTTATTATATTTTTTATTTTATTATATTTTTTAAATTTGATTTTTAATTATTTTTGTCAAAATAATTTTTGCCACTTGGAGGGAGAAGGTGATGCCATGTGTCAAGGGCTGATTGGCCGTTGTGCTGACTAGGTGCTGATGTCATCAGGTTGACCCAATCTTTGACCTTCCATAACTCTCACATAATGAACCCATCATTTCCCAAACAAATCATAGAATCTTACGATGAGCACTTCACAAATGGTGTTGAATTTGACTAGTTTTTGACGACTTGATTGTTTTGCCCTTTTGTATTTACCGGTTCTGAAAGCTGGACCTCGAGGGTTTGACCATATATATCTTTGAGCTCGGGACTCCAATTGACCTCGCCTGCTGTGTTGGAGTCACATCCCTCTTGTGCACTTTCTAATGATACTCAAACCGAGAAAATGGAGAATTTCAAAAATTTAACGGTAAAAATCCTCCGCATCACACTCAAGACCATACTTCTAAAATTCATACCAGCAACTTCAAAATGATCCAACATATATAACTGATTCATTCGCAAGCATCAATTAGGTCAGCCTAATTAGATGCAACCATTATTCACCAAGAAATCAATTGTAGGCTCCAAGCATTTACAAAAACTTTCCAAAACAATTCAAACACGTAATATGTTGGCATCATGTTGGTACTTTTGGACCTTGTTCTCAAACACATGAGATTCTGAACATACACGCTTCCATCATCCAAAAAACATGTCCCAAAACTGAAAGCAACAACAATAGTCAACAACAGAGGATTGTAAACCGAAATACTGGAGGATGATAACTACATACCAGTTCAGATATTGGTCCAGAATACCGGAACAAGCTAGAACTTGAACTTGCAGTTGAAACTCATATATCATAGTGACATCAATGACAACACATAATCTACAAAATGAGATGTTCTTCTTCATTCTTCCAACAATTTGCATAACCAATGCACACTATGATTTGCAACCAATGTGTTTGCAATAATCTATATGTTTTATTTGTCTGTACAAGTAATGATATAAACAAAAGTTTGAGAATGGTACGTGGTATCTTTCTTGTTTTTCTTTTTTTATCATTATTGATTATGCAAGTTATGGTCTCTTTCATATGTGAGGAGAGATGAGTTTTTTATATATCCAAATGAATGTTCAGTGCTTCACAATTCCAACAGAATGGAAAAATGGTAGATATAATTGCTGATATATTACTAGTGTTAGCGAAAGGTTAAATTGGAAATTAAATTCCCATTGTACAGTTTAATATGTTTGTTTATTGTTTGTACTATAGAGAAGGGGGATTCACTACTCATGACTCTCTTTATTCTCAAGAGATTCCCAAGGGGAGAACTACCCTAAACTACCTCAAGGAACAACATGAGAGTTTCATAATTAGAAAGAGTAGGTCACAGAGATTTTTTGGAAAAACTAACAAGCTCTCGTCCAAAGGACATCAATGCGGAATAAGGATGACAACGCGATGTACAAACATCCCAGAGGCACGCTGGAGTCTCATATGGACTAGAGAATGAGAATATCTTATAAAACAACAAAATAATTACTAGCAATCTGATTGCTAAGAACTTCTAGAATGTGAGAAAGTAACAGAAAGTAATAGAACTAAAATAAAGTAAATGATAAAGTAAGAGAAGATAGAGAAAGAGGAAGCTCACAAAAAACCCAAGTAATGGAGCCTGCAACAAATGAATGTCTTCAATACCTGCATCCATACTATCTGGAGAAAATGTTGGGGCTGTATAGGAGTTTTCCTTAGTCAAACCCTCATTTTGGTGTTCCCACCTCCATGGACAGCCAAATAGATAGAGAGAGATAGAAATTGAATAAATTCAAGAGTGATAAAAGCAATCCCCACTCGAGGAGGAAAACCTGTATCACGAAGTACAGGCGATAAAAGCAATCCCCGCTTGAGGAGGAGAACCCATATCACATAATTTATAGATGCAATGGTTAGGGGATATGTGAAATCCTAGGATGCTCACAAGCAAAAGATAAGGGAGATAGAGTTGCTAGAGCCAAGGGAGACAAAATCAATTGCAA
>VDFB02109635.1:0-25064 GCA_007258455.2 Sequoia sempervirens
CAGAAGATTCCAACAATATTATTCAAAGCTCGGTGAGCTGTAGTGAACGGTTGAATTGTACTGTAATTCAAAGGTACCCATCGAAGAAATCTTGGACTGTAGTGTATCGAATCTCTGGATAAAGCTCGCAAACTTCCACGTCGTTGGGCTCTTCGAGTTTAAAATTGTATTGACAGCCATTGATGAATATATCATGTGTCAGGGAAGCCACTATGCTCTCAGGAATGTTATTAGCTGCACACAGAAAAACCAAAAAACAAATGATTATGAAACAAATGTGTACGCCAGGTTGGTTATTTATGGAATTTTCTTTTAGTACAGTCTGATCTCTATCCCTCTAGATTTTTTCCTTTAATAGCATTAACGATTATGGTGGTACATACAATTGACATGCCCAATTAACTCAAAAGGAAATAATATGGACTATTTGGCATGGTAATATACCTTTGGCTAAGGCCAAGAGATCTTGTTCTGAGATACAAACCCGAGGAAGAGTTTTTCCAATCTTCTTCTCCCAAATTGCTGCAAGCTCATTAAGTGCGAGGAAATTCTTGGGTGGTCTGAAATGCACACTTTTGTTAACAGTCCGGACATCCTCCACAGTCTTTAAGGTGTATTTGCCAATGTCTTCCCCAGTCACAAAGTATGCTGTTTTTAACAATCCATAAATTAACAAGATCAGAGACTAGCAAACTATCAGTGAAGACAAAAACATGATATTTTTCTGTATCCATGTCTAAACTCCATCATTCTCTGATATAATATTATATTAACATCTTACCCTTGATTTTTCCATCTCCATAGATTTCAAACTGGTCTTGGGGAGGAGGAAGCTCAGAGGGATGGGTATGATAAAAGTAAGGCCACCCAGCAATGGAATTGCAGCAGATGTAAGTGTATGGAATGTTAGCTGCCTCTACTGCCCTCCTAACAAATCTCTTTTCTTTATAAAAGCTTAACCCTGGCTCCACTGGGTTAGCTCTGTCTATATCATGCCCAAATTCTGAAGGAAGAAACCTCTGCGTCGAAGTCATTCAATAATTCTTGAGTCAATTACAGCTAATATGCATTAAAAGTAATAGTTTTTGGCTCCTAATCATGACCTTAACCGTGCCAATTTCTTTAATGGCATCTACAATCTTGAGCTGATCTGTAAGTTGAGACCCGCCTACAATAGAATTAACAACATCAATGCCTTGCATGGCCTTTACCATTGACTTATGATCGCTTAAATCTCCCTGCAGAAAAATACACATATACGTTAATAAAACCCATTACAAATTGTATAAGACCCATTACAACACACAGAGACATTAATACAACCCATTTCAAAATGTACAACACACATTACAACACACATTTACAATTATGAGGCAGCTCTTCGTTCCAACCAAATTAGGTTTGTTAACATGGAGACTGACTGAACAACCCTTCTGAATATAATTTCTAAACACCTAACTTAACAACAAGACAGTCAAGCATGATTGATTGTAAACTGGCCGCTCTATAACAATAAATCAAACGCCTGCAGTAATAATTACCATGGATCAACCAGCAAAGCTTAATCATAATTCTAAACCCATATATTCAATTAATGATGACAGATTTCCACAATTTATGAAGATTATTGCTGAATGTTTCTAGATTTGATTGTGTCAATATTTTTGCATCAATAGATCACACTCCGTGATCCATCATCAGGATGAAGTAAAGAACATAAGGAAAAAATCAAAATGAGTAATGATGATGGATCACAGAGTGTGATCCAAAACGTTGATGCAAAAATATTAACACAATCTAATCCAGAAACATTCAACAATAACCCATATAATCGAATAAAACAATCTGTGCACTCTATAAAAACAATATTCTAAATAAGTATATACACTTTACTATCTCATACATATCACTCTGGCCTATACTACAAAAATCATTTCTGTATAACAGAATTTCTGACATACATAGACAATGTTAACACCAGAATCTTTCAATTCCTGGAGGCACTGTGCTTTGGCAGCATCAATGGCAGTCGTGGGTCGAATAAAAGCATAAGTAGGATGGCCAGAAGCAACAGCTGCAAGAGCAACAAAGCGACCAATATAGCCAGTGGCTCCAATCACCAGTATTTTACTAGTACTAACACTTATCTCTCCCTTCACAATATGGTCATATGAAACAGTCTCACAAATGGAGGTCATGGTTGAGACTGAGTTTTCATCCAATATTTGAGTATGTCGGCAGAGATCGAGAGAATGAGGAAATGCAGCAGCACTTGCAGCCATTTTTATGTCCAAAAAACTTAACAACTCTTACCCAACAGAGGAATTTTGAGTAAATACGTTGGTGTGGGCAAAGCAGGCAAACACGCAATACTTATATAGTAGATTGCTTCGAGAAAACTTCTCAATATTTCTCCTATCATGATTGAGACGATCTGAACATAGCTCACATGGATTGCTATTGATGGGCAGGTACACTCCACCTTTTTCAAAAAATAAAAAATTGAGTATTAAAAGATTATAGTGTTTTCAGGACTGACGTTAACGCAGACCTTAATTTTTTGTTTTATGTTTTTTTTTTTTTTTGAAACTGAGATTGAGAACGTGATAGAAGTCTCTAGGGTGTCTTAGTTCTCTTACTGGAATAAATTGTTTGGGTGATATTATATTTATTAATTCATGAAGTGAATGCTTTGTGGGTCCCTACAGGTAACATGGAATCAGTTTCAAACATATTCTAGTATTTTGTATACATCTCTATTATTATTGGAGATGTCTATTGAGCTGTCATTATTGTTAGTATTTTTCTAATTGTCTCAAGATTGTATTGTAATTGTAATTGAATATAACTTATTTATATTAAGTACATTTAGTTTTAAAAGTATCTTAAGGAAAAAAAAAAATCGTAATAATAAAATATTATTAACTAAAGTTTTAGTAATGAAATAGAAATCAATATTTATAATAAATGAATATTGAGAAATTAAATAAGATGAATTATATATATTTAGTTTTTATAATTATGATGAAGAATAATATTTGTTTTAGTGCAAAATATAATCATTTTAGTATAAAAAATAGATATTTTGGATGCGTTTACTATCTTAGAATTAATTTTCCTTTTCTAATTCCCACTTACCTTTTTCTTTATTTTTAAATTTCATCACATGCCATATATCATTCTTCCCCACATGTTTTCCTACACATTTACCCAATAAATCCTCACCTTCCCCTTATTAAATCCATTGACTTTGTATGAAGTTATATCTCTCTTACCCATAAAATCTAGTTTTAAATTCCATCTCCCTAGAGATAAGCAATCAGTCAAAGATTTGCCTCTCTAAAGAATCTTATCATGTGTAATCCTCCATAATCTTATCCAATCACCTACATTTAAGTGTCCATTGTCCATTAACCATCACATGAAACGTGTTCTCTCCCTCTTGCTTGAGAGCACCTCTCAACATGAGCCATTGATCTTCTGGAAAGATCTCATCCCTCAAACCATTTGAGCCTCTTTTTTATAAATAGAATCTTTCACCCTCCATTTTTATCAAGTTCTTTGCACAGGTAACCCTATGTTGCCATTGTGCTTCCATAATTTGCAATTATATAACAAGATTATGTTGAAATTTTGTTAGAGAAATCCACATTTCCACCAATCTAGAGCATAACAATAGACTTAGGGTGTAACCTATTTAGCTCAATCATAGAGTTTGGAGGTCTTTAAGATATAATTTTTATGTGTTCTATACATTGTTGCTGTGCTATTTTATCTTATTACATTTTCATATTCTCAATAGAAATAAATTTGATGAGCCTATTTTTATCTTGTTCCTACCACAAAATTCGGGAGATCTACCTAGAGTTTCACACTGCAATACCCAAATGTATTGTCCTATCACAAACACCAACAATAGACATTAGGTAAACATTCCAACAATATTATTCAAAGCTCGGTGAGCTGTAGTGAACGGTGCAATTGTATGGTAATTCAAAGGTACCATCGAAGAACTCTTGGAGGGTAGTGTATCGAATCTCTGGATAAAGCTCGTTGGGTTCTTTGAGTTTAAAATTGTATTGACATTCATTGATGAATATATCATGGCATCTGGAAAATTCATCATTAGTAATTCATCGAAGGAAAATTCACTTTCATGGAAAATTCACCAATGGAAAATTCACCGCCAATCGCTGGCGGTGAATTTTTCGTCGGTGAATTTTCCATGACAGCGAATTGCTGATGGTGAATTTTCCTTCCATAAATTGTTGACGATGAATTTTCCTAGAACCATATATCAGGGAAGCAACTATGGTCTCTGAAATTTTGTTAACCGCACAGAGAAAAAACAAAAAACAAATGAACCCAGAATTATTTGTACATACAATTAAACTCACGGTAGAATTCAACACGGCAACTTATATGCCCAACTGTCGAAAATTTGTAGGTACATTGCGCATCCAATTGACTGAAAGGAAATAACATAAGACTATTTGGCATGGTAATATACCTTTGGCAGTCATGGGTCGAATAAGAGCATAAGTAGGATGACCTGCAGCAACAGCCGCAAGAGCAACAAAACGACCAATATAACGCACATGTTAAAGCAGGCAAACACGCAATACTTATACTAGAATTAGATTGCTCCAAGAAAACTTCTAATATTTCTCCTATCATGATTTAGACGATATGAATATAACTCACATGGTTTGCTGTTGATTGGCAGCAAGACTTCACCTTTTTGTATTTAATTTTTTTTGAAAATTAAGTATTAAATGTTCATAGTGATTTCAGCACTGTCCCTGAACGTATAGACCTTAATTTATTTATTTTATAAAATTAGAATTGAAATTGAGAACGTGATAAAAGTCTCTTGTATATCTTAGTTTTCCTTCGTTGGAACAAATTGTTTGGGTGATATTATATTTATTAGGAAGGCATTATTATAAATGAATTCATGAAGTGAATGTTTTTTTTGGGCTAATCATGTATCCGGTTCAAACATATTTTAATATTTTGTATACTTCTTTATTATTGGAGATGCTTATTGATCTATCATTATAGTAGTATTTTTCTAATTCTCTCAAGGTTGTATTATAATTGGATAGAATGTAATTATATTAATTGCATTTAGTTTAATGTGTTTTTAGGTTAATCATGGAATCAGGTTTAAACATATTTTAATATTTTGTATACTTTTCTATTATTGGAGATGCTTATTGACCTATCATTGTAGTTAGTATTTTTCTAATTGTGTCAAGGCTGTATTATAATTGGATAGAATGTAATTATATTAATTGCATTTAGTTTAATGATTTTTTAGGTTAATCATGGAATCAGGGTCAAATATATTTTAATGTTTTGTATACTTCTTTATTATTGGAGATGTTTATTGACCTATCATTATAGTTAATATTTTTCTAATTGTCTCAAGGTTGTATTTTAATTGGATTGAATGTAATTATATTAATTGCATTTAGTTTAATGTTTTTTTAGGTTAATCATGGAATCAAGTTCAAACATATTTTAATATTTTGTATTCTTCTCTATTATTAAAGATGCTTATTGACATATCATTATAGTTAGTATTTTTCTAATTGTCTCAAGGTTGTATTATAATTGGATAGAATGTAATTATATTAATTGCATTTAATTTAATGTTTTTTTAAGTTAATCATGAAATTAGGTTCCAACATATTTTAATATTTTGTATACTTTTCTATTATTGGAAATGTTTATTGACCTGTCATTATAGTTAGTATTTTTGTAATTGTCTCAAAGTTGTATTGGAATTGGATAGAATGTAATTATATTAACTACATTTAGTTTTTAAAAGTATCTTAAGGAAATATTATTTTCCCTGGATTAATTAATTTAAGTAATAAAGCATTATTAATTAAGGTTTTAGTAATTAATTAAAAATAAATAATCATAATAAATGAATGTTGAGAAATTAAATAAGATGGATTGGATATTTAGTTAATAGAATTATGATAAAGAATAATATTTGATTTAGTGCAAATATAATCATTTTAATATAGAAAATAGGTATCTTTGGTGTGTTGACAATATTAAAATTATGACAATCATATAATTTTATGTCAAAACTACACTTGTATGATTGGGCATGTAGTTTAAATGAAACAGCATGATGCACGAAACTAATATGTAATCCACAAGATATGATGACTATAGATTGTTGTAACTTATGCCACCTCAAATTATAATGCTCAAGTTATTGCATAAGGTTGAACAGTATTGAAAAATACCTTGGGGAGATCATTAGATTGTAAAGGTTGTGTTCTTATAATTCAAACCCCTTGGGGAGACCATTAGACTGTAAAGGTTGTGTTCTTATAATTCAAACCCCTTAACTAAATTAGCTTTATAGTCATGGATATATATTGAAGATAATAATTCTCACACATGTAGATCATCTAGATGATTTTGATGTAAAATTTTGTTATGTTTAGTGCTCCACATATTAGCTATTACAAATTGTTGGAGTTGATGATTGAACCTTATAGCTCTCGACATCACTTAGAACCAAAAAATCTTATCACAAAAAGGGAGCAAAATAAATAGATTTTCTTTGAAGCTTTGATAATTCTATTGATGCAAGAATGATAATTGTTACAATATACAATAAATAATCCTTGATAAAAGATTAAAAAATCCTAGGTGAGAAAATAATAGTATTATGACATGCGTCTTAATCCTATGACTTGAGACATAAAATACACATGGCCTAAGTAATCTTAAGCATGATATTATGGATAGGGACCTAATAAATAACTAGGTGATTACATTTTAACTCTAAACAAAAATAAATTAGACAAACCATTGAGTAGAAATAAAATTTGATTGTGAATATAAAAATTATTTGAACATAAATTAGCTCATTACAAATCAACTAGACTCATTAATAGATATTGTATTAGGTCAATCTAGATTAATTAGAGATTTTTTAAATGGTCTTGGACTTATTTTAGTTTCAAAAGGATAAAACTTGAGTATAAATATTTAAATTGTTTGTTTCCAAATAAATAAATTATTTATAGCATAACACTATTTTTTAATTAAATAAATATTTCAAATAACAATAAGATATCAAATAAATAATTTTATTTCCTATCTTTTATGTTGTAAACTTTGTGGTTTCGGGTCCTGTAAAACCCATTTTACCCTTTATCAAAAACAATAAGATATCAAATAAATTTAGTTGTGTAATAATATTCATTTACTCTTAAAATATTTATTAAAGTAAGAAACATTTTTTTAAACATTATTTACAGTTGTGATATATATAAAACTAGTAGCACTTATTCAAAATATGTTGAAATTGTTCAATAAAGAACTAGATGAGATTTTTTTAATTTCAAATAAAATATTAAAGCTTCTTTTGAAGGCTAATCAATTTGGGAAGACTTGCCAACAATCATACCTTTAGTATTTAACCAAGGCCATTATTATGGATTGCAGTGATTATGGGGCCACTTCTCATGTTTGTAGTGCATTAGAGCACTTCCCAAATTCTCATACAAATACAAATATCCAATTACACTATTTATCAATGGTATGCCACGTGTAAAACACATTATTTTAAAAAGTTACATTTACTATTTCATTATATGTATATCTCTTGTGCTTTCTCTATTCTATCCCATAAGTATTTTTATGCACACACAACTTTATATAGATACTCATATATAGAATTATACACAAGGATTCAAACATAGGCCCTAGATTGGTGGTATAAGAGCACTTTATCTTTATATTGTATGTCATGTCAAATAAAATTAGAGTACCTAAGTCATTATATTAACATACAAGATCTATTATACTAATCTTTTACACATTTCAATATGGCCAAACCCACACAAGAAGAGATACATGTGATGATCAAGATAAAAATTAAACTACTCATGGATTCTAGTAGAAATTACTATTGAAATAATTTATAAATTTCCTCAAATGGGTGGTTCCATCGACTTCATAATTAAGTATAAAATTTTGAATTTGATTCCCCTTCGGTGTTTTTATTTCAAAAGCAGGGGAAAGGGCCTTTGAACCCAAATAGAGAATGATCAATAGGCCATACGACCAACAAAACTACCACCACAGAATAATAGAATCAAAACTATGGACCAACACCCTGCACCAAAACAACAACCCTACCTAACATGAAAAAACACAAGGTCAAACAGCCAAGAATCCATCAAAACTAGGAGAGAATCTAAATCTACCTATTTTTAAGGGTAAGATTAATGTTGATGTTGTTGATAACTAGTTAGATTAGTTAGTTTCTTACTTTTTCGTGAAGTAACTTCTATAATGAAGAGAAGATTAAAGTTACTCTCATGAAGTTTTCTCAATCTTATCCACTTTAGGAGAAAAAAATAGATTGGATGCAAATATAAACTAACCTACGAGAAATCTTATGTACTTTAGGATAAGTAAAAGAGAGTCATTCAAAAGAGAAAGAAAGGACCTTCTATATTTTTCTTAGATCCCCACTCTTAAAATGGTGGAGGAAGGACTATTAGGGAAGGTTTATGAATAATATAATGTTTTTGTATTGGTTAGTTGGGTCTTTTAAAAAAGTTGTTACTATTTTTTATTTTTTTTATTAGATTTGTGTCTCAACTATTACCCTTTAGGTTTTGTTATTGTATAAGAGTGAGACCCTTTTATAAAATCTTTCTTAACCCTTTATCAAAAAATTGAATTACTTTTTAGCAATAATTAAAATGGATATACTAAGTTCAATTGACATAAATATGATACTTAACTCTCATAACTATTTTTTTTTGTAAAGAATTTATTTTTTAATAATAATTAATTACTTAATCTAAAAAAAAATTAATAATTTTATTAATTTTTAATAAAGTTAAGAAGAAAATAATATATTTTTAAACTATATATTAATAACCTAACTCATAATAACATAATCACTATTAATTAGAGATGGAGCGTTTGGGCGGGACGAGAAGCGGCCAACTCATTTCTAAACCTACAAAGGCAGGAGAGGAGGAATCTGAATCAGATGACGATGATGGTGGGGGGAAATGGTGGGCTAGGGTCTTCATCGTTGGAGGAAGGCCTTGGCAAGAGTCTTTTAGCAGCCTACAGGAGGGTGGGGTAGCTTGCAAGGGCTGCGTTACTAGGTTGGAGAGAGAAGCGCGTGGAGGTGCTAGGGCGTGTGTATGGGCTTGCGTAGAGACTGGATTCATTGGGAATGATGCAATTGGAGGTGTCATTTCTCCCAACGGATGGTGGTCTCAGGTTCCTTTCTAGTGGGAGGACCTTCTTCCTTAGGAGCTGGTGTGTCTGGTGAGTGTCTACATCGGGACTCCTTGTCCCCTTTTGGTTTGTGAGAGAGGCTTTTTGGGGCCCGGGTCCTTATTGGCGGCATGATGAAGTCTATGGACCCCATGTGGGTTTGTTATTTAGCTTCTCTTTGGAACCAGCTTTCTTCTGGCTTCTTGCTTTTGATAAAGGGTTTTACTATCTACATTTCTGTGGTATTGTGTGGAAGGTAGCATTGCCCCGACTGGGTGAGCTTTATGGCTATTTATTTGAGGGATTCTATGGATGTCATTGCTTCTTCCTTGTCCCTTTTGTAGAAATATGGTGGTTCCCCTTTTCTTTTCGGCCCCTGCTCTTTTCTAGCATCATCATCCTTCTTGGGGGCCTTGTTGTTTGTCTTTTTTTTGTAGGGATGCTTGGAAGTTATTTCTGCCCCGATTGGGTGAGCTCATCGTTTGTTTATCAGAGGGTGTCCGAAAATGTCTTAGCTTCTTTACTGTCCCCATGGTAGAAAAATCATGCTCTCTTTGTTTCTCTTCTCTCCTGGTACCCAGAATGTTTTTTGATTTTCAGGGAGAGTTTCTTTTGCTTAGGATTCCTTTGGAATCTCTTTGGTTAGTGTTCTTCCTTATGATGGGGTCTGATGTCTCTTGGTTAATTTTTATGACCTCTGGTTTTTATTGTGGCAAGGGTTTTTTTATCCTCCATCTTATTGGTTCCATGGCTTTGCTCTCTATGCTTTTTTTAGTTCATCTATGGGGTACTCTGGTCTTTCCTATGGAGGTGGACCTATCTTCTATTGAGGGGGAGATGGATGTGGCTAGATGTGACCTTTCTCCTATAGAGGTGGAGCGGGATGCAACTGGTTATGCCTGGAAGTGTTGTTGGGGGGCTAATGAAGCCCTGTTTTGTGGCTGCAAGGGATTTGTTCTTGGCCTTCATGCTATTTTCTTTTCTTTATTTTCTATAGAGGTGGAGATATTGAAAAGAAAGTTGATCTCTGAGGTTTTCACTCTCAAGGGTAATGGATGTAGTAGCCATGATGTTATGGAGGAGCTTGGGCTTCTCTCCTATAGAGGTGGAGAGAACATATGGTTTCTGAAGAAGTCTGCCAAAGCTTTGTGCATTTGTGGTTACCTTTCCTATAGAGGCGGAAAGGGTGTTCTGATGGGCTCTGATACTTCTACTATTGGAGCTTTGTTCTTGATCTTTGTTTTGAAAGTAATATTTTTGGGTTCAAGGTCCCTACCAAAACCTTGCTTAAATGGGTTGTTGGTCCCATCGAAACCAATGATTCCAAGATTCATGTAATTTCTTGGGTCTTTTTTGGGCAACTTGTTGGCTTTTGGTTGGTTGTTGGCTTGCTAATTCCTTGTTTCGTTGTTGGATGCCTTTGTCTCTATCTTTTGGGCAGCTTGTTCTTCCTAGTGTGGGTTTTGGGTCCCCTTAAAACCTGATGGTTTCGGGTCCATTCAAAACCTATTGTAAATGGTTTTGGGTCCATTCAAAACCTATTTTTTCTAATATCAAAAACATAATCACTATTAAAAATATACATTGTTGAAATTCTTATCAATTATTTCCTCACCACTTTTATAATTCATCATCTTCATTTTATTAAGTTTTATAAAAAAATTTCATACCTTTATTTTGCTGATTTATTGATCTATTTTATATTTAATTTAATATTTTTTTATTTCTATATTTAATTATATGAACTATAGTCATTCATGGTATAATGTGATGGTTAAATTATGAAATTTATTTTGTAGCCATCAACGTTCCAACCCCTACTAGGCAATTGTGATTGCAGGCATTGATCCCTCACTAATCTATTGTGCTTGTCAGTTGCAACCTTCCCATTTAATCTATTGGAATTCATGCCAATGACTTCATATTCCAAACCCTTGTTGGGCCAATGTGATCATAGCATTTGTGTCCTTGCAAGACTATTGATATGATATGTTTGATATATTCACATTAATGTTGTGAATTCATACTAGGAATGAGGTCCCCCATCTATAGACTCACTTGGCTTGAGCCAATGTTAAAATTTTCATGTTACCAATCAAAAAAATATTATGTAAACTATAATTTTAATTTATAATTTTAGTTTTTCAAATATATGTTGTGTTTTTATTTTTATGTACATGACCATGATATGTAACTCCATGCACTATTTCCATTGGATAACATAAAAAATTTCAAATCATACATCTAGAACAAGTAGAAAGGACACTAACTAGTTAGGTCACTTCATAAATAAGCAATCCCCATTCTATCAATAAAACCCTAACTTACCCAACATTATCATAATGCTAGAACATCTACCTATCATAAGAGATTAGAACACAATCATTACTTAGTCACTTGGATCAACCACATCAAATCTTGCATTAATATATGATGAAACATTATTTTTACTTAGGTCATTTCAACACCCATTTTATTACACATAATTCTACAAAAGTCTATGAACCTTAACATCATTTTATTAGTTTTTAAGAATAGTGTAAATAAATTAAGGATAAATAAGTTTGGTTGTATCTTTGACTAAAATTTAGTATATGATGGAAAACCATTTTAGAGAAAATATGGAAAATCATTTGTACCCCATAATTGAAGCTAAATAATTTCACCAAATTTCATCTCTAGTGTGGAGGTAGGGCCTACCACATTTACGTCATCATTTACCAAGTTTATTTGTTTGTTTGTTTACTCTTGATTTATTTATATTTATGCGTTCATGTTATTTTTCTTGGGTTGGATTAATAATATAACATGAAGAATAGTGGGAAACTAAGAGCTAACTTATTTGTCTTTGTTATTTATATCAAAGTACATGTACCTATAAATTATGTTTAAGTTGAATTTTCATGAAACTTAGCGACCACTTCTTGTTGGATTGTCTCTAATGGTGTATCATTTATTATGAAGAAATATTGAGATGGATAGACATTCCTTGTGTTATAGGTGATGTAAATTTAGAGTTGAAAGTTGGGATAGTAAATATATTTTATTGTAAATATCTAAATAGTCAATATTATCATATCTATCTTTGCAAAAATAATGTAAAATTTATTGAGATGTTATTCTAGGTAACTATCTCATTTAAATCACAAATCTAATAAATTATAATGTTCTTTCTACTTTTGATGAGTTCTTGACCCTCCTATCTAGTTGTATATCTCTATTTTTCATATTCATGAAATTTGAGAGAGATGTCACTTCTTAGATCTTTGTTGAAGGTCTTTTATATTCAACATAATAGGTAGTGATTTTTATCCATTAAAATTTGAGCATCTACCTTAGGATTTTCTCCCTCCTCCCTTTGAAGGAAAGTTGGTCAAATCAATCTATCATCACTTTTTTTTATTGAATCCTAAAGAGATTATTTCACCATTCTAGATAGTGTAGTTACTCATTTTATTATCCATTATATGAAGGATTTGCACTAGAAAATCAAAATTCATGTAAAAAACTCCTTTTTTCCCAATTCTAATTCTTCAATCATTGGGAAACATCAATCATTAGAATACCTTGAAAGCAAAATATATATTAAGATTTGGTACCATTCCAATGAGTCCCATGTAAATGATTTTGGAAGATAAATTTTAGATTCGGTACACACCATTAATAATCTAGTCATAAAAAATAGAGCCAACGAAAGAAAGATAAATTCTACAGCCCTTTAAAAAAATATGAAAACTATCAAATTCTAGTATGTTTGACTTGAAAATATTATTACGAAGAAAATATATCTCAAAATTTTATTTTTTTTCCATGTCCTAGATATTGAAGTTATCTATTTGAAGAAAAAACTAAGAGAAAATAAAATTATTTTCTATTTTTTCTTGATGTCAACTCAATGTCACTTTTTCTTGAATTTTTCAACAATTTAAAATCTTCTCTTAAATTTTAAAAAATATTAAAAAAATTTGTAAATTTTTTGAAAAATTATAGGAATAAACTTTACCAAGAGTTCTATATTTTATTAGTTTACATCATTTTGAAGTTCAAAACATAAAGACCACTTTTATGCAGTTAAAGTTGATAAGTTTTATTTGTGTTGGTTGATTCCTTTATAAAGTGTGACACATGTTTTTACTTTTACCCTTTCATACCTTAGCCCACTTAAAATAGAGAATCAGATAATATTACCTCTAATTAGAAATAATTTGAAATGGGAAACTATAGAGATTGATGAATTTCTACATGTACTTGATGTTAGGTCAATAGAATTGATGATTATAAAAGGTTTTTCATGAGATTTGCATATAGTATATTTATGTATTTTTCTTTCAATATCCAAACTCTGTAGACATTTGTACACACATCTTTGTGTTCATGATTGAATGAAATACTAGTCAAGGAAATCTAGTTACTTATGATTTTATTTTCTCAAAAAAATCAAAACTTAATCCATCACAAAATAGGTACATTTCCTCTATTTTTTAGAATTTGATTAGAAGAGTTTTTTTCAAAACTTGCAAATTCTTAATAGAAAATTAATATTTTTTATTTTCTAATTTTATTTATGAAACTCTATGAATAGTTATGGAATTATAGACCTAGTGATACATGTACCTTGGGGATAAATAATTTTCTTTTAGAGATTGATTTTATTTTAGGAGAGTTGAAGTACACTTAGTGTTTTACCTAAGTTTTTGAGTGTGTCAAATCACCCATCAATAGCGTTAATTAGTTTATATGGAAATCAGTGTCATTGATAATGGAATTATGACCTAATGACTAATTATCCATAAAACATCATGACTTGATAATATAGACCTTGAGGATAATTTTTTTTTGGGAGATTGATTTCATTTTAAGAAATATGGGGTACACTTAGTGCTTTGCTAATTTTTTGAGTTTTTCAAATCACCCATGAATAGGGTCCACTAGTTTGCATGGACCTTAGTATCCTTTTAATGATAGTATTTACTTTCATGAATATTTTTTGATCTCATTAATTTTGAAATACATACTTATTTAGGATTTGTGTGCATCTTAAAGTGGAGACAAAATAAATTGATGAAATTTACATGCCCATGTCGATTCCCATTTAGTTTTGGGTCCATTTAAAGAGATTATATTGATACAATTATATAATGACATGTGACAATTTTTTATAATCATTTTAAATCCTTTGATAATACTTGAATACCCTCATTTACTCTTTCTAACATACATCCATAATGTTCCTATCCTTATTCTTATTCTATCCACATTTATTTTCACATATTTCCATTGATTATTATCCTAGATTTTCATAAGAACTTATCCCTAGTCCCTACATTTGAAATCGTTAGTCTTAAGTTATTCCTATAGAGCATGAGTTTTGTCTTTTACAATACAAATTTGACTTGAAATTAAAATTTGAAAATTTAATTATCAACTCCCACACTTTCTTTGTAGCCTTTTGGGTGTAAGTTGGGACATGTTTGTACAAAAAATTAATGATGATGAAACATATTAACAAATTTATTTTTAGTTTCTTTTACTAATGTTTCTATTTTCCTCGTATAGATATGTAATGATATTTCTTTCTAACTTTTGATCTATTTATTGAAATTTGAAAAGAAAAAAAATTGTTCTATGTTTCATTTTTTACACATTAGAAAAAAATATATTTTTTATTATTTTTGTGCAAGTTATGTGATACTCACATTTAATGACACATTTTTTACGATGCACCTACTTTAAAAAATCACAAAAATAAATACACAACTTATAATACTCACTCTTAACTATATTTTTGTCAACTTGTTTTTAAAAGTACTAAATGCAACAAAAAAGTAGGGGGGTGCACATCTAACACTATGTTATGTTTTAGTGAGAAAAATAAGAACACTTTTGTTTTTGTGCAATGTTTTATTCTATTAATCTAAACTATTTTTAGAAAACTTTAGTTTATTCAAAGTACTACAGTTTTTGTTTTTGTTGTATCATCCAATTTTGAGTGCATACATCTCAAATTACTCATCTAAGTTCAAATTTAGCTGATTTTAAGAGAAAAAATATCACTATTGACCCCTTTTGTATACATTTTCACACTTATTGTTGTTTGTATTATTCAATTAATCTAAATAATGTTTAATTTTTCCTTGCAATAATGAAATTGTTGTGAATGTTTGAAAGGTTACCAACCACACAAACATGCAGAATGTGTAGAATGTCGATTTCAAGCCATAAAACACAAAAGGTTCCTAGCTTAGACCCTCGATATGGCAACCCAATTTTATTTTATGCACATGGATATCTAAGGCATATATTAATACTTAAACCACTGGAAACCGCCCCACATTAACAATTAGAAATAATTAAAAGTAATGTCAAAAAATTTTAATCACTGCAACGATGAAAATTGCGGTCAATGAATTATTATTGTAACATTGCCAACAATAATTGATTTGATCTAGAAATTGGAAATTTTCAGTCTGATTAAGACCTAGATGAACAAGCTATAAAAATAGGCTGATAGGTTATTTGGGTAGTTGAGAATTTTCTATCGTAGAATTCGGGGGATCTAAGAGTTTCACACTGCACTACCCAACTGTATTGTCCTACCACAAACACCAACAGCAGACATTAAACATTCCAACAATATTATTCAATTCTCGGTGAGCTGTATTGAACGATTGAATTGAACTGTAATTCAAAGGTACCCATCGAAGAACTCTTGGACTGTAGTGTATCTAATCTCTGGATAAAGCTCGCAAACTTCCACGTCGTTGGGCTCTTCAATTTTAAAATTGTATTGACATCCATTGATGAATATATCATGTGTCAGGGAAGCCACTATGCTCTCTGGAATGTTATTAGCTGCACACAGAAAAAACAAAAAAACAAATGATTATGAAACAAATGTGTACGACAGTTTGGTTATTTATAGAATTTTATTTTTGTACAATCTTATCTCTATCCCTCCAGATTTTCTCCTTTAATTGCATTAACGATTATGGTGGTACATACAATTGGCATGCCCAACTTTCGAAAAATTGTTGGTACACTCTGCATCTAATTAACTCAAAGGAAATAAATAATATGGGACTAAGTGGCATGGTAATATACCTTTGGCTAAGGCCAAGAGATCTTGTTCTGAGATACAAACCCGAGGAAGAGTTTTTCCAATCTTCTTCTCCCAAATTGCTGCAAGCTCATTAAGTGTGAGGAAATTCTTGGGTGGTCTGAAATGCACACTTTTCTTAACAGTCCGGACATCCTCCACAGTCTTTATGGCGTATTTGCCAATGTTTTCCCCAGTCACAAAGTATGCTGTTATTAACAATCCATAAATTTACAAGATCAGAGACTAGCAATCTCTCAGTGAAGACAAAGATATGATATTATTCTGTATCCATGTCTACGCTCCATTATTTAACATCTTACCCTTGATATTTCCATCTCCATAGATTTCAAACTGGTCTTGGGGAGGAGGAAGCTCAGAGGGATGGGTGTGATAAAAGTAAGGCCACCCAGCAATGGAATTGCAGCAGATGTAAGTGTATGGAATGTCAGCTGCCTCTACTGCCCTCCTAACAAATCTCTTTTCTTTGTAAAAGCTTAGCCCTGGCTCCACTGGATTGGCTCTGTCTATGTCATGCCCAAATTCAGAAGGAAGAAACCTCTGCATCAAAGTCAGTCAACAATTCTTGAGTCAATTACAGTTAATACGCATTTAAAGAAATAACGATCGGGTCCTAATCCCCACCTTAACCGTGCCAATTTCTTTAATGGCATCTACAATCTTGAGCTGATCTGTAAGTTGAGACCCGCCTACAATAGAAATAACAACATCAATGCCTTGCATGGCCTTTACCATTGACTTGTGATCGCTTAAATCTCCCTGCAGAAAAACAGACATATACGTTAATAAAACCCATTACAACACACAGAGACAATAATAAAACCCATTTCAAAATGTACAAAATCCATTACAACACACATTTACAATTATAAGACAGCTCTTCCTTCCAACCAAATTAGGTCTGTTAACATGGAGACTGATTGAACAACCCTTCTGAATATAATTTCTAAACACCTAACTTAACAACAAGACAGTCAAACATGATTGATTGTAAACTGGCCGCTCTATAACAATAAAGCAAACACCTGCAGTGATAATTACCATGGATTAACCAGCAAAACTTAATCATAATTCTGAACCCATATAGTCAATTGATGATGACAGATTTCCACAATCTAAGAAGATTATCGTTGAATGTTTTTGGATTAGATTGTGTCAATATTTTTGCATCAACATTTCGGATCACAATCCGTGATCAATCATCAGGATGAAGTAGAGAGCATAAAGAAAAAATCAAAACAAGTGATGAAGATGGATCACGGAGTGTGATCCGAAACGATGCAAAAACATTGACACAATCTAATCCAGTAACATTCAACAATAACCCATATAATCAAATCAAAACAATCTATACCCTCTATAAAAACAATATTATAAACAACCATACACACTTTACTATCTCTTACATATCACTCTGGTCTAGACTACAAAAACCATTTCTGTATAACAGAATTTCTGACATACATAGACAATGTTAACACCAGAATCTTTCAATTCCTGGAGGGATTGTGCTTTGGCAGCATCAATTGCAGTCGTGGGTCGAATAAGAGCATAAGTAGGATGACCTGCAGCTACAGCTGCAAGAGCAACAAAGCGACCAATATAACCAGTGGCTCCAATCACCAGTATTTTACTAGCACTAATACTTATCTCTTCCTTCACAATATGATCATATGAAGCAGTCTCACAAATGGAGGCCATGGTTGAGACTGAGTTTTCCTCCAATATTTGAGTATGTTGGCAGAGATCGAAAGAATGAGGAAATGCAGCAGCACTTGCAGCCATTTTTATTTTCCAAAAACTTAACAACTCTTAACCAACAGAGGAATTTTGAGTAAATACGTTGGTGCGGGCAAAGAAGGCAAACACGCAATACTTATATAGTAGATTTCTTCGAGAAAACTTCTCAATATTTCTCCTATCTTGATTGAATCTGAACATAACGCACATTGATTGCTGTTGATGGGCAGGTAGACTAGTTCACCTTTTTCTTTAAAAAAAGGAAAAAAAACGAAACAAAAAAAATTGAGTATTAAAAGATTATAGTGTTTTCAGGACTGACATTAACACACAGACCTTAATTTTTTGTTTTATTTTTTTTGGAACTGAAACCGAGAACGTGATAACAGTCTCTAGGGTATCTTAGATTTTTTCATTGGAATAAATTCTTTGGGTATCTTAGTGAATGCTTTGTGGGTCCTACAGGTAACATGGAATCAGGTTCAAACATATTTTTGTATTGTGTATACTTCTTTATTATTGAAGATGCTTATTGAGCTGTTATTGAGCTGTCATTATTGTTAGTATTTTTCTAATGGTCTCAGGCTTGTATTGTAATTGGATATAATTTAATTATATTAAGTACATTTAGTTTTAAAAGTATCTTAAGGAAATAAATTTTTTTCGTAATAATAAAATATTATAACTAAAATTTTAGTAATGAAGTAGAAATCAATAATTAAAATAAATGAATATTGAGAAATTAAATAAGATGAATTATATATTTAGTTTTTAAAATTATGATGAAGAATAATATTTGATGTAGTGCAAAATATAATCATTTTAGTATAGAAAATGGATATTTTGGATGTGTTTATTATCTTAGAATTAATTGCCCTTTTAATTCCCAATTAATTTTTTTCTTCATTTTTAAATTTCATCACTGCCATGTATTATTCTTCTCCACATATTTTCTTACACATTTACCCAATAAATCCGCACCTTCCCCTTATTAAATCCATTGACTTCACATGAAGCTATATCTCTCCCACCCATAAAATCTAGTTTTAAATTCCATCTGCCTAGAGATAGGGAAAAAGTCAAAGATTTGCCTCTCTTAAGAATCTTATCATAATCCTCCATAATCTTACCCAATCACCTTCATTTAAGTGTTCATTCTCCATTAACCCTCACATGAAACTTGTTCTCTCCCTCTTGATTGAGAGCACCTCTCAACATGAGTCATTGATCTTTTGGCAAGATCTTAGCCCTCCATCCATTTGAGCATCTTTCTATAAATAGAAGCTTTCACCCTCCATTTTTATCAAGTTCCTTGCAAGTAACCTTATGTTGCCATTGTGCTTCCATAATTTGCAATTATAACAAGATTATGCTAAAATTTTGTTAGAGCAATCCACATTTCCAGCAATCTAGAGCATAACAGTAGGCTTAGGGTGTAACCTATTTAGCTCAATCAAGGAGTTTGGAGGTGTTTAAGGTATAGCTTTTATGTGTTTTATACATTGTTCTTGTGTTATTTTATCTTATTGCATAATTTTTGTATTCTCAATAGGAATAAATTTGATGAGACTATTGGCTTGATTGCATTGTAGGTTTTTGACAGCTTGTTGTTCCACATTGACAGGTGTACTACACCAAAGCAATTATGGAATAAATATAAGAATTTTTTGTTAAAGTTATTCAAATTTTTTCTTTACAAATAAAGGAAGGATTCAAATCTCTTTCACCTGATATATTTCCTACCATTAAGGACTATTTGGTTAAGTTCAAATTCTTTAGATCTCAATTGGTTAGTTGTGGAAAAGATAAATCTGATAAGGAATGTATATTCATGACTTTTTCTAAGTTAAAATGGGCATTTGCAGTCTTTTCATCTACCTTTTATTATACCATGGATGTGTTAGGTGAATCATTTAGTATGCCTTCTTTTGAGACATTTTGTGACTTTTTGACTAGAGATAAAACTAATCTTATGCAGTTATATGCACTTCCCAAGAGTCAAACATTATTAGCACAACCACCCGACAAAGACAAAGGAAAGAAGAAACCCAAAACGAAGGTAGAATCTAATTAATTACATTCTAGGAAAAAAAATTCATAAAATTAGGTTAATTAAATAAAATAATAAAATATTATTAACTAAAAATTTAGTAATTAATTAGAAATCAATAATTATATAATAAATGAGTATTGAGAAATTAAATAAGATGGATTAGATATTTAGTTTTTAGAATTATGATGAAGAATTATAGTTGATGTAGTAGAAAATATAATCATTTTAGTATAGAAAATAGATATTTTTTGTGTGTTCACTATCTTAGAATTGTGAGAATCACATAATTTTATGTCAAATATACACTTGTATGATTGAGATGTCTTTTATAAAAATATCATGATACACAAAACTACTGTGTAATCCACATGATCAATCTCAATGACTATGGATTGTTGTAATCTATGTCACCTCAAATTTTAATGTTCAAGGTAGTTTATAAGGACTAAAAATATTGAAAAATACGTTGGGGAGATCATCACATCATAAGGGTTGTGTTCTTCCATATCAAACCCCTTGAGTAAATAAACTTCATAGTCATGGTTAAATATCTCCTCTCATCATCCTTGAAATCTAGAAGGAATTATCCTATGTATAGCTAGTTATGATGTATGGGTCATTCCATATGGCACCAAATTTGATTTATCTCCTATCCTTTTATCTATCTTGGTCCCACTTCAAGACCATATCCCCATCCTTGAAGGTCATGTTAACTAATTTTCTATCAAGATTGCTCTTGACTTGTGATGAATGAGCCTCAAGGGTATTCATGGACTTGCATCAAATTATCTATTTTAACTCCATCAACTCATATAGCCTCACTATCATTGCATCATTCTCTAGCATCTCCAATTGTTGTGCAAGTTCAAGAGCAAAAGACTTTAATGATAGGGGAGTCTTGTTTCTCTTCCATAGATCGAAATGAATGGAGAGTTTCCAATGGCTCCTTTTTTGTAACTATGTTAATCCATAGAGCTATATTTATCTTTGTATGCCAAGACCTTTGGTTATCCACATTGTTCTCTTGATTATTCTAATCAATTTATTGTTAGTGGACTCAACCAAGTCATTACCCTAAGGTAATAGTTTGATGAAGTATTCAATAAAATACCATAATTTACAACCCATACACTAATCTGAGTACAAGAAAATTTATTTTAATTATCCAAATTGATGGTGGAAGGAACACCCAATATTGTCACAATGCATTTTAGGAAGTCTAGAATACAATCTTCAATAGCCTGCTTCAGTACAATTTCATATGTCTACCTTTAGATACATATCATATATCTATTCTTTGTATGTTGGAGTAAATTTAATATCTTCATATATCATATATTTAATAGTATGGAGCATATCATAACATTTTTTAAAGCATGAAATATTAGTAAGAAGATCAAAATTATTAAACTATCCAAAGTTTTAAATTATCAAAATAATATTTTTTTAAAACTAATTGTAGAAGAGGGGGATTCATTACTCATGAGTTCTCTTCATTTAGAGAGCCTCACGGGGTGAACTACCCTAAACTACCTCAATGGAACAATGTGGAAGTTTTAGAATCAGTCGGACAAATTGAAAAGCTCTCAGCCAAAGGACATCAACGTAGAATACAAACAACAAAGTGGCACACTGGCATCTCGTACAAACCATAGAATGAGAATTTCTTAGAAAATAGCTAAATGACTACTTCTACTCTATTTATTGAGAACTTCTAGAATGCAAGAAAGCAACAAGAAGTAATAAGACTGAAATGAAGTGAAATAGAGATGATAAAGATAAGGAGAAGAAAGGAAATACTTACAACCATGCAAGTGATGAAGCTTCCAACTCGTAAGTGTTTTCAATACTTGCACACAAGAGGGAGAGAGAAATTGTTGGGGTTGTGTAGGGGTCTACCTCAATCAAACCCCTGTTTTGGTGTTCCCACCTCTATGTACAACCAAATAGATAGAGATAAAAGTAGAAATGAAGTAAAGAGCACTAAAGCACTACAAAACAATGTTATTCTACTCAACCAAGTAATAGAGGAGAGGAGTGAAAGCTTACCACCTCCACCAAGAGCGCTCAAGGCTAATGGGGGATAAAATGAGAGGAACTCGAGCCTATGCTGCAATGGTGTTTTGTTCCAAACTTGCTCTAGTAAAGTGATGGAGTGTTGATGTTGCTATTGTGAAGTGTAAAATGTTTGAAGATTGAAGAGATGGTGAAGAAGTTGCTTAGATCTTGTGAAGAGATTGTAGGAGATATTGTGAAGAGGAGATGAAGAGCTAAGAGAGGGCTCAAAGAGAGCTAGAGAGTGAAAATGGATCAAGAAGAGGTGAATTTGAAGGAGGTGAAGGAAACGGCCATATTCGGGTCGGTTAGCCGAGGAGGGTGTTACAAGTTAGCCCCCAATGGGAAGTGTAATGCCTCTATAGGCTCCAAACACGATAATCTATTAGGGACGTAAGCATGCCATGCAGACATCTCTGCACCGTGCAAGCATCCTCGACAGAAACGCCTCCACCGACCCTCAAAACATGCGCCAAGTGGGATGAAAGCAGCGGGTCTATATGTAATTAAGCCTCCGAACTTGGTTCTCTAAGGTGGATAAATGAAAAAAGGGGATTTGCACATGGGGTACAAATTCACTCTTATAAACTAATAAATAATTTTCACCTCTTTTTCTAAAGGGATAAAAATAAAGACCAATTCATTATAGATAATTTTGAACTTGTAAAAGAAATTTTATTTTAGTAGGTGAAAATTCATTCATCTATCATTTCTAAAGTGTTAATAATTTTTCACCTTTATTTTAAGAATGTATGATTAATTGACAATATTATTTTTAGAAAGTTTAAATTATATTTGAAATGAAATTCATACATGTGATTGTAATTTTTTCATTGCTTTCTCCTTTACATAATTTTAGTTTTATCTCGCTTCTTCCTTTTTGTGAGTTTAATTTTTTGCTTCTTTCTTATTATTCTCTAATTTTTATTTTATTTTATTTTATTTTATTGGATATTTATCAAACATACATATGTGTTTGTGTTTTATTATTATTGTTGTTGTATTTGGTTGGTAAATTTTCTTAATATTTTATGACTATTACGGTAATATTTTTATTATTTATATATTTTTGTTAATACACTCATGCCATTACACTCCACCCCTTGTTGCCACTATAGGTTATGTCTCTAAGCATAATTACAAATCCAACACCCAATCCTAGGATTTAATTTTTAATATTTCATTTGATAGACTTGGAAAATTGTATGTCATTTTTCCTAAAATATGCATATCAACACACCCTTGCATGTTACTTATTTTAATTATTCCCCTAGATTCCACTAGTTTATAAAATCTTACAGGTGTGTGCAAGAAGTTGAGTCCACTTTTTGGCCAAAAAGTGGAAGTGTTTTTCTTGATTTTTAGAATTTGACACATTTGACCTTAAACTTTGAAGCACTTAGAGATGGAATCTTTAAAATAGTCACTAATCATAAAATGTAGTGCTCAGAGTCTAGTTTCCAAATATGTAATTTATTTCAATACCCAGATTGTACAAATTGAGTTTCAATAGGCGTTTCTAAAAACCATTGTTTAAAAGTCTCTTTTTACCATACCATGCACGTGTACGACATCCATATTTTGACTTAAATTATCATATTTTCTAAATCATTTGGAAAATATTTTGGCCTCAGTAAACTTGTTCTTGATATTTTTTTTGTAATTTTTATTGAATATTTTTTTTTGTTAAATTTTTTGTGGGTAGATTTGTGGATTTTGAAAAACAGAGTGGGTGGCCACAAGCATGCATAAGATGACCTAAACTTATCATTTAAAAAAAAAAAAAATGAAAAGAATTGTCAGAATTTTGTTCTCGTGCAATCTGTTTGTCAAAATGTTATGTTGATCAAAAGCTATTAAAATAGTAAAAAACCCTGATATTTAAAGTTTATGGACCAATTTTATTTGAAATTAATTGAAAAATAGAAAAAAATAAATCAATTGGCAAAATAAATTATATATTTAGAATCTACATTGTCTTAAATTGTCTCATCTAAAATGGGTTTAATTTCGTCAAAAAAATCTGCAAAAAAAGTCATCAACCATATGTCAAAAGTCGGTATTTTTCTCTAACATTGTTAGGACCTTCAACTTGCAGGTCAAACCAGGTTGAAGGGCTAGGTTCGGATTTCCAATGCTTTTCCCAAACCAAAATCCGAGGGAAAAACCTGACCACAAAGCTAATAGAAATTCAAATTTTAAAAAATGGGATCGCGCTTTATAAAATAGGATCTTGTTTATTAAATGCGGGATCCCATTTTATAATCAAGATATCATTCCCTAATTTATGATATTCGAACCGTTGGAAGGGAAACGAGATCTCGTTTTGTAAACGGGATCTTGTTTTCCTTCCAATGGTCCCCACATTAAATATCGGGGAACGTGATCTCGATTATAGAACGAGATCATGTTTCTTTTATTTAAATTTACTGCCAAAAAATATTGTGAAGTCTACAACTTCACATGTATAGCCGAGAGCAGTAAAATCGAACTATTTTTCATGAGTTATTGTATTTACAGGTGGTGAACTTGATTTTTTCAAAGGAGGCATCATCTATACCATTTTTGAAGTGGAATTGTGTTAGTTTTGTGCTTGTTTGGAGGAACAAAAGGTCTTCAACTTGCAATATGGATTGAATTTTTCAAAGGAGGCATGAAGAAAATAATTTTTAAAGTGGAATTGTGCTAGTTTTCTAATTGTTTTGAGGAACACAAGAGGAATAATTTTGTCCTAATAACTTCCAATTTGGATTGAATATTTTGAAGAATGTCACTATTAACATTCATTTGTTCTTGAGAATTTTATAATCATGGGAG
>VDFB02109637.1:0-18134 GCA_007258455.2 Sequoia sempervirens
TAATTGCATGATTAAATATTGTTTAATTAGCAATTAAACTGACTTTCCTTTAAGCAAAGGGAATATTACCATAGAATATTCCTTATCCCCTTTTTGCACAATTAAAACTTTGTTTTAATTTGCAAAATTCCTTTTTTCCTCACCCATGAGAATATTCCAAGAGAATATTCTTATTCCTTCATCATTTGAAAAAGGGATATTTTCACTTGGCTTCTTAAGCAAGTTTTAACCTTCAACCTTTTGGGCAAGTCACCTTTGATCTGTGTGAGCAGGTCAAAAGTGTGTTTGTTTGAGGCAAGTGTGAACCCTTGATTAAAATCTCATCATGCATTCTTATCTGTTGATGAGAATCCATGATCCATGCCTCTCATCTTATTCAGCTTGGACCGTTGATTAATATTTTTTATCTCCACCCTTCATTCCTCATTTTCTTTCCTATTAATAGGTCACTATTTGGAGACAAATGGATCCATCTTTCAATTGCAAACTTATGGTGTTGAATCTCATATGCACTCATACTCATCTTCACTCACTTTTTAGATTATCTTAGTTAATTTTAATTACATAATAGCTTAGATCATCCATTAATGGCTTCCATGCATCTATCCTAGCTTGTTTATAAATTAGGGTTTTCATCTTTTAGCTTAAAATTAGACTAGATTAGCTTAGAAACATCATAACCAATGCATTTTTAGCATAAAATCATGGTAACTTAGCTTGCATCATGTTCATTTTTAGCATAAACTAGGTGTTCATACATCAATCACAATGGTTTCATCGATTCTCTTCCATAGAATCGACTAAAATTGGCTCACTAATCACAAGATTGGGAAAGGGTCGTCATTTCACATCAACACGACACCAATTCTAAAAAAAGATAAGTTTCAAATGGGTTAGATTAGGAATTTAACTATTTTCTTAGTTTGTAGCTTTCAATTTCAGTAAAATGCTTAGTTTAGATTTCTAATTTAAATGATCTTATTTATAGATGTAGGCATGTTTAGCGAATTTATGCTTCGATTTATCATGAATCAAGTTTAATCGACCCTCACTAACATATCCTCATCTCACAGTAAGACCAAACTTGACTTTGTTAACTGCTTTAAAAGCTTTGGGCGATTCATCCTCTAAGTAGATCGATGGATGCTTGCTGTAATAAAATGGAAGTTGACTGTTTCTTTTGGCAGTTAGATCACACCAAATAAGAAGGTGAGAAAATGGAAATGGCACCACCTTTGAATCTAAGTTGTTGTAGATGTCTATTCATTATGACAATTCGAATTAAGCATATACAAATTGAATAAGTCTTCAAATTGCTGTCACTAAACAAGTCGACCTGTAGGTGATTATGCTGAGTATTAGCTTCAGAAGTCACCACCTTTCTGCTATGATTCATGTGTTGCTTTGCATGGATCTTTCTATCCATTAACATGGCTAAACTATAGGCTTTGAGGTGACCAAGTTTCTCTATAAGTAGCTGAACCATTTCATTTGGAAGGGACACATTCTTCCATAAGATTATACATCTTTTGTAATTCTTAATTCTGTATTTTTCCAGCCATACTTTTCTTTACATTTAGAGAGAGAAAGGAAGTGAGTTAATTTAGTTTTTGAGGAAGTTATACCTTGAGAGGAGTAAGGTATCAACTTGAGTGATAGAGTTTATAGTGATATTCTTGCGAAGCTATTTACCAAGCTTGTTGCTGTTGGAAAAGGATACATTGCTACCATTTGATTGGATAAGAGATAATAGGCATGGGGATCTCTTCTTCTTTGTTATTTTACTTTTGAATGATGTGTCTTGCATGCATGGTTGAGATGTATTTCATAGTATATACATTAGATAAATTAGATTATTTTGAAAAGGAAATTGAAGCTATTATACTGTTTTCATAATATGTTTTTTAAGTACTCCATAGTAGGAGATGGGTGATTATCATAGGTATTTTATACTAGGCTTGATTGAACATGAAAGACACATATGGTACACTTAGCTAAATTATTGAATTAACTACTCCTAGGATAGATAATCCAGTATGGGAGGGAGTTTGTGTACTTACTTGTAAGTAGGATTATTCCAAGTATGTAGGTTATCTTTGGAATGATGGACTATCTATTGAAGGAAATACCTAGCTTGTGTACTTACTAGTTAAGTAGGTTTATACCAAGTAAGATTATTATGGTGATAGGTTATCTGGGATGATGGACTATCCATTGAAGGAAATACCTATGCACAACTTAAGATAGCGTTAAGTCAAATCAACTCTGAGTAGTGTATGTGATAGATGACATCATTCTAAGTACTGAATGACAACACTTTGGCCAAAGTAGTGTGAATGTGTGAGACTCTACTTTAGATTTTGTGACTACCGAGACTACACTGTTAGTTCTCCATGATCTAGTATTACATGCTAGTTCTAGATTGTGGGATTACAAGGTTCTAGTTATGTAGGACACAACACTATGCTCAGTTGGTTGTTGTTATCAGTTACTCTACTAATCTCTTCGTCGAAGGGAAGCGCCATCTATTGAATGATAGATGTGTAGGGGACCACATTATGAGTCTGTGGTTGGTGGAAAAGTGCCTGAGTGATGCTTCTCCTCCACAACAGGTGACATAAGAACCAAGATTTGAAAGGAATGATCTTGGACCGTCTTACAACTATTTATTTTTAAGCTCATTGAGCTATGTATGTAAATGTATGCTTTCTTTCATCGATGTATTTGATGAAATGAAAATGAATTAATGTTGTAATATGATATGCATCTTGATTGAAAATTATCAATAAAGAAAATTATTTTTTTATTGCAATGGCTTGTTACTTAGTTTATTTACTTGTATGGTGAAAAATTAGAAATTTTACTTGATTGAAGGGTTAGTATGTTACATGTGGTATCAGAGCTACCAAGTTTAGCTCTGGAACCTATGAGCTCATCGTTCTTTCTATCCAAAATTATCTAATATTATGAACTCTTGTGCCAGGATGGTGCATCTTAGATTAACGACTCAAAATTTAGTAATCAGAAATGAGCGCTACCTCAAGGCCAATAAGGAAAGGGAAGCCATTGTTAGAACAATAGAGGGAACTAACTACAACAATTTTTTCTGTTGACTGACACTGAAACCTTTAGTCACACACTTTCTCAAATCAGTGATGTGAAGAGGAAGATGAAGATGAAGGTTATGTACAATTACCTACCAACCATCTCACCAAAAAAATATGAGTCATGACCGCTTTCCAGGGATATGCCTTCAGAAGAAAGTGTTGGTCCAACATTCATATTTAGGGATCCTAGGGTTCTTCCATTAGCTGAAGTAATAGTAATTTATTCAAGTAATGAGTCTGAGGAATATGTACCACAAACACCACCAAACAAGAAATGGTCTCATGAACAAATGTCTAAGAAAAGGGTAGACTACATTGTTGATGAACACCATATTGACATTGCTTCTCATAACTATGTATTAGATGATAAATCCAAAGGTTATTATCCTTTTAGGGATAGGTACTATAGACATCGAAAATATACTGATTGACATCATGCATCTGATCCTGACTTACTAACATCGTTTCTTCCTAAATCATCCCTTGGTCTAACCGTTTAATCAAATTCCCTTATCTGATTAAATTCATCCATATTCGTCTCTTAATTAAATAAATTATTTTGTCTAATTAAATCACTTTCTCTTGTTAATTAAATGAATCCATCCTTTCTAATTATCCCTATTTAATTAAATAATCAATTTATTTGATTAAAACTTTAAAGTCTACCCATTAAATTAAATAAATTAAAACCTTATTTGATTTAATCTAACACCATCCCCTTTAATTAAATAAATCAAAATATTTATTTAATTAGCTCTTTATCATATTCCTCTCTTATCTGATTTAAATAAATCCATAAATCTAAGTCAAATAAGTCACATAATCTAATCTCTTGTTAAATTAATTAACCCTTGATTAATTTAACCTCACCTCATTTCACATCCTCTAGATAATGCAAGTTGCATGAAAATGAATTTAATTCATTTTATTGAAATCCTATTTTTTTCCTCATGGCATCTTTTGGAATGTTATTCTCTCAATTTGATTCAAAATTTCCAAGTCAACATGTACATCCAACAAGGCATTTAGATCTCTTACATGTCACTTTTGCCTTGAGCCAAGTGGCATTTGTGCATTTTCCTCTTACATGTCATTTCAACAAATTTGAATTTCAAATATTACGGCGTTACAGTAACAAACCCAAATCGCACAACCATCATCCATTCATAGCTTGACAAGTGGCACCATATCATTGGATGAAAGTTAGTCCCACATTGCTCAAATTTGGAATTTCATCCATCTTGAAATCCTATAAATGAAGAGCTCCTCTCCTCATTTGATCATCCACAATTTGAGTAAAGTTACCATGCTCAAATATCTATCAAGTTTCACACCATTGAGTTCTTAGCTAGGTTCTTTTACAGATTTGGCTTGGAGTCTTCATCACTCATCATCAAAAGTGGATCACTCATCAACACTCTTCATCATCTATCAACATTGCATCATAGGAATTGGGAAATGGCCAAATTTCCACATCAAATTGGCACCAATTCCCCCATGGGATCAAGTGTTTGCTATTTAAATTAGGATTTCATCTTTGTTTTATCTCTTGTATTGTGTTCTTGCATATTTTCATTCCTAGTTTGAATTGTAAATGGATTCCATGGGGAATCCTTGTTTATACTTGCAATATCTAACTTAGGGTGTTTAATCTCTTTGTTTTGCAGGTACATAGATTTGGGGTTCACATTTTGGCGCTAGAAGGAGGGCTAGACATCATAAATTCTAACATTTCCTCAAAATTTATGCGTTTTCTTGACACATAGGAAATTTCGACGTGGGCTCCTCAGTGTTGCTATTTTTAGCACTGCGAGCTCGTCAGCATCACTGTTTTAGTGCCGTGGGCTCACCAGCATTGCTATATAGCACTGCGCGAACATAAAATCCGCCACTGGACTCATCCCGCCAAGAAATTTCAAATTTTAAACTGCGCTGTTGGACTCGCCGATCTACATCAATTTCAAAAGAACTCTAAACTCTGACGCTTTCAAAAACTGCGACGTTGGGTGAAAAGAGCGACACAATCGTGCTCTCTATCCCAACACAGAGCACCGCTGACTGGTAAAGCGATGCTGAGAGGAAAAAAAATGACGCATTCTTCACGAGTTGCGACACTGGAAGACAGTAAAAGGGAGAAATTAAATTTTTAGCACGTGCTTCAATTTATGATTGCTTCTTCCTTTGTTTTCTGCTTTTTAATTTCTGTGTTTTTTTTCTAGAATCTAACTATTTTTCTTCTTTGTAGGTTGGAAGCCAAAAGCAAAGGAAGGAGCATGGCAATGATATATTATCTAATCAAAGTGTTTTTAAACATGTAAGTGTTTGTTTAACACTTCCTTAGGAATTTGTCATCTTTTTCTTTCTTTAGAACACTAGCTTTCATTTGGGTTTAAAAAGAATTCTTTTTGTTTATTTCTTGCAAACGGATTTAAAAAGAATCTTAGGATCTACAACTTACTAGATTTTGTTTATGAATTAAACAATTGAACAAATGTATTTCACTTGTGATTTGGTGCTCTAAAATGAACTCACATATTGCTTTGAGGGTTTAAAAAGAACAAGTGTAGTTGTGTTTTTTGTGAGGGCTTACTTAGACTAAAGCCATTTGGAAAAGGACATATGCGCTTCTCTCGCGCTTTATAGCGATCTTGAGAATCAAAAGGTCTTTTCCATGACTTTAGGTTAAGACAACGCAATCACCTCCACACTTCAATTTGGGCTTAAAATTGAACAAACTATTGTGCGAGTGTGAGTGGGGGCATTTTCGTGTATATTCTCTCTCTTTGTTGCTATCAAAGATTGATTGAGTTCACAGTTTTGTTCTTCATTCTGTGTTTTATCTTAGAGGGCTTGCCTTGTGGAAAAGTAATCACCCAAGGGAATGACCCAACCGGTAACACGCTAAAGCCAAGTGACTTCCAACCGGGATATAAATGTGGATACATGAGGAAAGTTCAAGTATCACGAGGATAATTCTGACAAGATGGATCGAAAGGGACTCTTGCCACGTTGGGTCAACTCCCTCTGACGAGTCCTTACTAAAATCCATGTGCTAGAATTTGCAAAAATCCTTAATCTATTTGTTGGTACAAGAACGGTCGTTCTGAAGCCGCCCCACACTTTTACGGTCTTCTAGTAGAAATGGAAAGCATGCCATGGGAGTTTCATGGGTGTTGATGTTTGGATGCCCCATGCCAGGAGTAGAGTGCTATGGAGGCAGTGGGGTCAAGCTTTATCTAACCATTAAGCTAGAGATAAAGCGTAGGCGGACTTGTCCAAGTGGGAATCCAACAAATGGCCAATGCTGCATCCATAGAAGTTGTACTTGTTCTTAAAGGGTTACAAAATGCATTTCTTGATCAAAAACATCTCAAAAACAAACACTTAACATTATCCAAATTTCAAACCCTTTTGAGGACAAATACAATTGACTCAATCCATATGTTATTGCTTTCCCTTGGGATTCACATCCTTAGAGGTTTCTAAACATTGGATTATATCTCAATTTGTCTTCTTAAGTAAACAATAGGAAACCCTTGCCTTAAGTTCATTAAATTTCCACATAACATATCTTGTGGGGTTTGAAGAAATTAAAACATTAGACATCTTAGTTTGAAAACCTAATTGAAGAAAGTGTTTTTGGTAAAATAAAGACATTAAGCAAAGCTAAGCAAAATGAACTCTCACATGTGTTGAAGACTCCAAAAATCCCAAAAGCAAAGATCATTGATTAGAAATATGAATGTTCAAATGAAATCATGTCTTGGTTACAAAGGTCATTAGGAAGCATTTACATACTCTTCAATACCTAGATCTAGGCAAACAAAGTGGTTTTTTTTCAGGTTCATCTAGGGATCAAATCAAATCAAAATCCTTTTCATCCATCCTTCAAAACATCAAAACAAAAATCCATCTCATCATCACCTTTTGGGAAAATCTTGAAATCATCCTTGATACTAGGCTTTGTGGCAAAATCAAAATCATCAATATCATTGAGACAAAATCCTTGAAATCATTAGCAAAAGCACCTTTGGTCAGGTATGTGTAGATGCATCCTTTTGCATATACTTAGTCAAAATTATCAAAATCATCTTGTCTAGCTTGGTATATGTAGATGAATCCTTCTTCATATGCTTAGTGAAACAATCATCTTGTTTGAATAGGTGTGGGTAGATGCATCCTTCTCCTCACACATATTCAAATTATCCTCCTTTGAACAAAGCTATCCCTTAGATCATCATCCAACATCTTAGGGTCTTTTTGTTCAAAATCCAAATCCAAATCCAAATAAAAAATCAAGGACAAAATCTCAAAATCTCCAAATCCAAAATCCAAAATCAAGAATCCGCAAGTCCTAAAAGCCTAGTGTCTCACTCAAGATTTATCAAAAGCCAAAACATCCATATCATCCATCCCTAAAACATCATCATCATTATCATATCATCACATTTGATCCTTAAGGCATCCGAAAACATTATACTTTGGGACATAAAATAGAGAACAATCCAAAGAATCAAGAGATTCATCTCCCATATTCTCGAAGATTGATCCTTGTTTTATGGTTCAAATGAGATCTCAATACAAGAAGAGTATGGAAGCCAACAAAGAAACTCCCACTTCAAGTGATCTTAGCCAAACAAACGTAGAAATGAATCCCGCCGAATCAAGCAATCCATTGATCCCCTCATCATCCCAAAATCCACAATAAGAAAATCAAGGGGAGGACCTCACTTTCAGAATGTCTCGCGAGGAAATGATAGAAATGCTTCAAAATCCGAACAAACATAGAATCATCAACATCATGATGAGACTTAACCCTTCGTTGTACATGCTTGAACTAGCAAAACAAGGGGCCAAGTTGCCTTCGGATTTTGATGTGAATACTATAATGGATACATCATTTCCCCCAATCTCATCTACACCTCCATCCCAAAACATCACCCAAAACATCTCGCAAATCACAACATCGTTTGCTCCAACACAACCAAATGTCAACAAGGGAAACACATTTCTCAATGCTCTTCAATCACATTCCCTTGTTAACAACCAAAACTTGGACGCAAACCCCACTTTGGAACAAAACATCCCCCATAGCCCATTACACAAAAATGTTCCTCTCACTTTACATTATGACCCATCATCAACATCTTTTCATGGAGCACCACAAACACCTCTTCTCACAAATCCACAAGAAGAGGGAGATACGTTCGGACTAGGGGGCTTATTCGACACCACAACATTTTCACAACAACTCACACCTCTCACATTTCCACCTATTTCACCATTGCCATTATCATCCACACCACTCCTTGGTTTGGGGTTGCCTCCCCTACCAAGTATCAATCAAACCGCTATCCCAACCATCAATCAAAACATCACACCAAACGCTCAAAATTTATCGTTGATATCGCAACAACAAACGATAAATACACTAGCAATAGCAACACCATCAAACACACCCTTAACATCACAAAGCATGGTCTCACAAGGACCAATCACATCAATACCATTATCCAACACACAAAATATCAACACAACATCATCATCTACCACCATTCCAAATCCACCACCACCTCCACCACCACCAACGTTCACCACATCAAACCAATTCGACGCAGCATTACAAGCCACTTTTCAAAGAGGATACCAATAAGTGCAGAAACAAAGAAAGCCATGCAACAAATCGGCTCAAGAAGCTGCCAGGCTGCACAATTTGCATTACAAGGGTCTAAAGCACAACAAGCCAAGCTTTATTACGAAAACATCAACAACAACAAGCTGCCAAAATTTGCACAAACATTACAAGCACAAAAGGTCACTCAAAGCGCAACTTTTATTTGCCGTAACAAACCCGCGAGCGCAATCCCAAGAAACAAAGTGCAATCTCAATATCAAGCACAACAAGCACAAACACAAACTGCTTTGCACAAGCATAATTCGCAAACATATTAACAAGCTTGTCATGATACCAAGAGCAACAAGATGTAAGATTGGCAGCCAACAACAAGCGTTGTTGGGAGCTGACGGCGCAAGCAACAACAAGCATTGGGCGAAACAAAGCGGCAGCAAAGAAAAACTACAAATCCTAACACAACAACAACGGACGCTCGTTCATGCAAAAGCAATTAGAAGCCACTTATTTCGATAGAACATCACGAGTTACCATCAAACAACGCACCGACCAACCCATCCCATCAATAATAGATTTGAGCTACCCACAAAGGCCACTTTCATCCCACCCCTAATCCAGAATGATGTGGCGACCTGGCTTCGAGGTTGCTCTCGCAACAAATTAGCGACAACCGATCGAAGCGGACAACCAAAGCATGAAACAACTTGTGTCCCTATCCATTTGATAGGGCCTAGACAGGAAAACCATTCCCTAAAGGGTTGAAATACGAAATTTTGACAAATGCTCGGGGATGGAAACCACGAAGATCACATCAGGGAATTCGAGTTCTGTATGGAGGTGTATGACGATACTTATCTGATGCAGCTATTCCCTAGGAGCTTGGCAGGTTCCGCTATAGAATGGTTTTCCTGCTTACCTTCAGGCATTAGAACATTCCAAGAAATCAGAGATGAATTCATTAGGAACTACACATGTAACATCGCAATGGATGTCAGTTTCGAAGAATTATACGCTCTAAAACAAGGAAAGAATGAATCTTTTGCTTCATTCCTTCAATGATGGCGATCCAAGGCCAATCAGAGCAAGTAGACCATGCCAGAAGAACAAGTCTGCATGATCATAGCCAACTTTGAAAGCCGCCTGTCATTTCATCTCAAGGTTCAGGGAATCATCACATATGAGCAATTAATCTCCAAGGTGCTTAGCATCAAAAGAGCCCTTGTGACCCAACCCGCCGAATCAATGTCATATCACGAACTGCAAAACAACCGCCCATCATCTAATTACAATGATAAACATCGTACATGGGCGAGAAACAAGAACATCACTAATGATGGCATCGTCGATGCCAAGGTGGTCATTAGTGGTCCACGCCAAAATACACCCGCACCGCAAATCCAACCACAACGCCAAAACACTCATCACACAATATACCAACCCGATAATCCCACCATCAATAACCTCAATGACCAAAGAGGACCACCCCAATGCAAAACTTATCCAAAACGTAAATACGCCATTTTGGGGGAACCATTAGAGGACATAATGAAAAAGTTGATTGCCGAAAAACTCATCCAGCCTCCTACATTCGAAAATTACTAAGAACCCGATGTCAAACCCCCTTGGTACAACGAGAATCAACTTTGTGAATTTCACAAAATAAAAGGTCACACCACAAACAATTGCATGAGACTCAAAAACATCATCCAAGATATCATTGACAAGAAAATCATAAACGTGGAACAACCTACGGGAAATCAGGACCTTAAAATCTACACAAATCCGATGCTGAATCATGGAAACAAAGGAAATAGAGGTGATAAAGGGAAAGGCAATGTAAATCATGTCTATGAATCTGTCGTTACCTTCCTAAATGAAGACTGCATGGTCATCACTATCAAGGGCGCCCATGTCAAAGATTGTGGAGTCACCACAAGAGGCGGCAAAGTCACCATTGCAGGATCATCCCAACCAAATAGAGTCGCTACATCAAGAGCCGTTCCGTATAGCTACAATGTTGTAGACCAACTCAAAAGAACGCCAACACACATCTCCATCATGGAGTTATTAAAAATCTCATCAACGCATAAAAATATCCTTGAGGAAGCATTAGCCTCATCCATTGTCCCCGCAGATCTCGATGCGGAGCAATTCCAAGCTATGGTCAGAAATATCACAACACCTAATCTCCTTACATTTTTTGACCAAGATTTCCCCGCCCAACCATCTCACAACCGTGCATTTCACTTGGAAGCCATTGTACACAAAAGAAAAATCAAAAGGGTCTTGGTGGATGGAGGTGCAGGCTTGAACATATGTTCCTTAAGCCTCATAAAATAGTTGAAAAATTAGAAGATTCCATAGAAAAAGGAAAGGGCATCACGATCAAAGCATATGATGACCAAGAAAGAGTGTCTGATGGCACAATTAAACTCCCTATTCAAGTAGGGCCTACTATCATGGAAACTACTTGCCAAGTCTTGGATCTTGACTTACCATACAATATCCTCTTGGGCCGTCCATGGATCCATGCGATAAAAGCCGTAGCATCAACCTTCCACCAATGTGTGAAATTCACACATAATGGACCAGAGGTTACCGTCCATGGAGATCTTGAGCCGTTTTCATATTGCAAGAATCTTGAAGCCAAGTATTACAAAATTCCCCAAGTGCCAAAAAACGATGAGGGACCATCCACACAATACATCGATCCCACCACTCTCGCGTCCACTTCTGCGACAGAGACACCCGCCATTCCCACCATATCTGACATCAAGCTCATCATCTAGGAGGACGGTTGTGGAAGCTATAGGCTCCCTAATAATGCTTTTGTGATAGGAGAGTTACCTCAATCTCCTAGATCATAGGGACATCCACAAGAAAACCAAGCTTCTTCATCACAAGCATATACTGAAGATTATCCTGAATTCACAAGATGGGGAGACCTTGGCCATGAGGTTATTGAATCAGATCCATCTCACATGTTATATCGAAATGAGAGACCAACACCTAAATTACCAATGAACGAAAGAAGCAAGGGCCTACAAATGATGCTTGCAATGGGCTATGAAAGAAACCAAAGACTGGGACAAAATGACAATGGGCTCATAATACCTATCATGCCAGAGACGCGACCCATAACAAATCTTGGTCTTGGATGTACCCCTCTGAGAAGGTTGGTAGGTTTAGGAAGAACGGTGGGCATGGGTGGATCACTAGTACAAGAAATTACACTCACAATAATAGTCTGGTAGGGACACACACATAATTTTACCTCTTGAACCCTATATTGGTAGCGATGGCGAAGATACCTTTATCAATCTACCTACAGGCTGTTGAAGATACACCTTGCTTATTGCTGATTGGTACCATATCCTTTGAATGGTCAAAATCATGAGATTAGGTTTAGTCTTACACCCCAAGCTGATGGAGCTATGACCAGCGAGGGACCACCTACCGATACATTGAAAATGATGAAGCCTCTCATAATTCGTAGGTTGAGGGGATAGCTTGCATTCTAGATGGAGATCAAGGCGGGGTTTATGGCTAAGGTTGAGGATTTTCACGCTATTATGGGGAAATAATTGAATCCTTCAGTTGCAAAAGTGAGAAACTAAGAATCATATCCAAGTCTTTGAGTGAAAACCACACTGTGGCACTCTCTGACAAGAAAATAGTAAAAAGAAAGGACGTATCCAACGGTGAAAACCTCTTTGAGGCGCTCGAGGATGAAGGATTCAATCTTCCCTTAAGAGCTATTCATCAGGAGAAGTCAACAGTCTTGGCCAAAAAGTGCAATCCTGTCAACCTAGGAATAGAGGAGACCCCACATATCACATTCTATGCAGAATAACTATTATCAGAAGAGCAAGAACTCCTAGTAGCATTCCTAAAGGAAAGGAAAATAAACTTCGCATGGAGTTATGCTGACATGCCAGGGCTAGATCCATAGACAGTGGTTCATCACTTAGCGGTGTATCCAGAAGCAAAACCTGTCAGACAAAAGCTCTGAAAAATGCATCCTCAAATCGCCTTATTGGTCAAAATGGAGCTCAAAAAGCTATTAGATGTAGGATTTATCCGACCAATTGATTATCCATAATGGGTGTCAAATTTGGTACCTGTTTCAAAACCTAACGGAGCCATCAGAATTTGTACGAACTTCAGAGATTTGAACAAGGCATGTCCCAAGGATGATTTCCCGCTTCCCAATATCGACATGATTGTAGACATGACAGCAAGACATGAGATGCTATCACTAATGGATGGCTTTTCAGGATATAACCAGATCATGATAGCAAAAGAAGATCAACATAAGACGACTTTCACTTGTCCATGGGGGACCTACAGCTGGAACATGATGCCATTCGGCCTAAAGAACATAGGAGCAACCTATCAAAGGGCTATGACACTAATATTCCATGACATGATTCATAAAATAGTCAAAGACTATGTCAACGAAATTCTAGCTAAGTCAAGAAAAAGATCATATAGCAACCCTAGGTGCTATCTTTGATAGACTAGAGGAATACAAAGTCAGACTAAATCCCAAGAAGTGTGTCTTTGGAGTACAATCAGGTAAACTGCTAGGATACATAGTCTCCATGAGAGGTATCGAGGTGGATCCGAAAAAAGTAAAAAGCAATCCTCAAGATGGAAGCACCGAAAACATTAAAGCAACTGAGAGGCCACCAAGGCCGACTTCAATCCATCCGACGATTTATAGCACAACTGGCAGACAAGCAGAACCCATACTCTCACCTACTTCACAAGGGGGTAACGTACAAATGGGATACAAAATGCGAAGAAGCATTTAACAAAATCAAGGAATACCTACTGACACCACCAGTGTTAATGCCACCGATCCCAAAGAAGCCATTGATCTTATATGTGTCAGCAACAACAACAGCCCTTGGAGCTCTCCTAGCTTAGCATGATGAAAATGGAACAGAGAGGGCATCTATTATATTAGCAGGACAATGGTCGGTCATGAACTAAATTACTCATTTATCAAAAAATCTTGCCTCGCAGTAGTGTTTGCATCCCAAAAATTCAGACATTATATGCTGGCACACAAGATAAAGCTCATCGCAAAAATTGATCCCCTCAAGTATCTCTTATCCAAGGCAATGCTCATGGGCAGAATGACAAAATGGGTGATGATACTGTCAGAGTATGATATCGAGTATGTAGAGAGGAAAGCCATCAAGGGTCAAGTTATTGCAGATCAACTAGCAGAAGCACCCATTTATTCTGAGAACCCTCTTATTTCAGAATTCCCAGATGAATCCATCTTTAACATCAATGTAAATGACCATTAGAAATTATACTTCGATGGTTCATATACCCAACATGGATCAAGAGCTGGTATCTTCTTCATCACTCCACAAGGGGATTGCATACCAAAGTCATACAAATTGGCATTTCCTTGCACCAACAACATAGCAGAATATGAGGCTTTGACTATAGGTCTTAGGATAGCAGTGCAATGGAACATCATAGTTCTCAAGGTGTATGGAGACTCTCAGTTGATCATAAATCAGGTCAATAATGAATATCAAACTAAGGATGACAAGCTAACTCCATACAAGAAATTGGTGGAGGCTCTAAAGGAATCCTTCATTGACATAACATTTGAGCAGATTCCAAGAACCAACAACAGAGTAGTAGACGCCATGGCTACAATTGGGTCCCTATTAGACATCCCTCATAACATACTAAAATATGAATTTCTGATTGAGTAACTTCTCGTTCCCACATTCGAGGTGTCAGAATTGGAATATGTGTGTCAAATCATTGGTCCTGGCGATCCTTGGTATCACGACATCTATACATATCTTCGCATAGGAGTCATACCCGCTGACCTACCATCGAGCCTAAAACGAACCTTTATTAAAAAGGCATCCAGATTTGTCATCTTAGGTGATACCTTATACCGTAGAAGCATAGAGGGTACTTTACTGCACTGTCTAAATGCTGAGGAGGCATTAACCGCTCTAACCGAGGTTCATAACGGTATCTGTGGCTCACACTCAAGTGGAATGACCATCGCCAAGAAACTGCTGAGGATGGGTTATTATTGGCCCACAATGGAAAGAGAAGCACATGATCATGCTAAGAGGTGTTTACAATGTCAACAACATGGGGAACTCATCCATGCTCCAGCTCAAGAGCTTCACCCGATCATCACACCATGGCCCTTTTCACAGTGGGGACTTGAACTCATTGGGAAAATCTCACCCACCTCATCCAATGGCCATAAATTCATCATCACTACAATTGAGTACTTCACAAAGTGGGTGGAGGCCATACCTATGACCTATATCACTGGAAAGCAGATCTCAAAATTCATCCTGAACTATCTCATCTATCATTACGGTGTCCCACAAGCCATTATCTCAGATAATGGGACACCATTCAAGAACTAGGAGGTTCGTGACTTGTACGAGAAATTCAAAAATCCAAAGATCACTTCTCCAATTCCTCAGACTATCCCCTAAGGCAATTTCGCCAAATAGAAGCCAATTTAATAAAATCATCCTCAAAATCCTCAAGAAAATAGCCAATGACGCAGTCGTGGATCGACACTTGTACCTTAACTCTCACTGGCTTATCGAACCAGCATCTGCACACCCACTAGCGCCACCCCATTCTCCTTGGTCTACGGATCAGAAGCCGTACTCCCCATTGAGATCGAGCTCCCATCCCTCAGAATATCATTGCAAAATCTCATCACCGATGAGGACTATCGGGTATCAAGATTGCACGAGCCGAGTTATCGATGAGAGACTTTATTAGATGCTTTTGAATCATCTCAAGTCTATCAAAAGGATCAAATAGAGCTACAACAAGAAAATCGGGCGTAACTTTCCAAGCTCCGAGAACTCGGGTCTTAAAAAGAAAAATTAGAAGAATGTCCCAAATCCCAAAGAGCAAAGGTAAGTTTGAACCCACCATTAGGGCCTTTCATATCACAACAAGCTATAAATTAGGGGCATATCAGCTATCAAAACCTAAAGGGGAACCTCTGCAAGAGTTAGTAAATATCTCCCATCTCAAAAAGTTTTATGCCTAAAATCTTCTAGGGTATAAAACCAAAAAATCCATTTTTTTTTTAAAAAGTCCTGAAAAAATGGTTACTTCGGTGAAAACCTGGCAAATAGGCGCCTTGGTGACAACAAAAAATAAAAAATAAAAAATCCAAAAAAAATAGAAAAAAGGATAAAAAATCGCCCCCTCTAGTGAAAACCACTTCTAAAATTTTGGGCAAGTACCTTGGTGAAAACTTGGCAAACAGGCGCCTTTCGTAAATAAGCACTATCCATCCACCAGGATCTTTATGGCTTGATTTGCATCATCCCTTCATTTTGCTTCCATCATCCATCACATCCAGGTCTCCATCCATCACACATCCACTCGCATCCACACCATAGCTTGGTCCTGCATTCGTATCATGATCCCTCCAAGAACTACTCAGCCCATCCTCAAGGTTAGTTTGTCCTACCTTTATCGGAGTAGTCTATTACATCATGTTGGGGGCATGTTCTCATTGAATCAGATTCGTGTATGGTCTTAAAGTCCTCAAAATTAGAAAATCCAAAAACATCAAAACATTAGAAAATCCAAAAACATTAGATAATTAGAAAATCCAAAAACATTCAAAACATATCAAAATCCAAAAACAGGTCAAAAAGTCATTCAAAAAACCAAAAATAGGGTTGTCTTGTCGAACTACGTCGTCTCTGAGCTTGAACGTAGGCAAGGTTGATATTTGATCATCCCCCGAGACATCTAGGTCAATCCTATAGGAGTCCGTCATAATAAACTGACATTTCATCATGTATATCACTCTACCAGAACGCCGAAATACCTAACTCATGGCTCTCGGTGATATAATGAGAAAGGCTCATCTGATTAGCCCGAAATCCCTAGATAGGTCTCTTAGGTTAGTTTCGTCAAAATCTTCGAACCAAAACATTTGAAAAATCCAAAAAAAAAATCAAAACATTTGTAAAAATCTCAAAAAACACCTAAAAACAGCTTCTCCTCAAAAAACATTTCAAAAACATCAAAACATCCAAATATTTGGAAAATTCATCCACCATCTCCCTTTGCACTGAATAAATACCACTCCACAATAAACCCATCGGCCATCCCTCAACCTTTGGTGAAACAGTTAGAAACAAGTCTAGCAGGTTAAAAGCAAAACTCAAAAGCGTCAAGTCTCAAGTCTAAGTCAGTACGTAAACAAATTGGTCATCTCTTCATATCGATAACACCATCATCTGAATTTGTCCCATATCAATCATCCCTTATAAACAAAATGACGTGCCGCCATCCACTAACATGTCCTAGGATGAATCCTTCCTACAATGGGCATTATCTTTTGGCAATAAGTTTCGCTTATCATCCTTAGAAAACACATCATTTTCCGTTAGCGGTATTGAAGAGCATTAGTCTGTCTATTTACTTGGTCTTTTTGTTTTGACTTATCTTATTTTGCGCTCATTCCAAGGACGTCTCGATGATATCCCAAAATAGCGGATTTAGAGAAATAGGAATGGGGCAATGATCATTATCTTTTGTCTGTTGTGCTTGTTGGACGTTCTTGCAATATAACCTTGGCGAATACTTGCTTTGTTAAGTATGTATCAAAGAGGTCTAGGGCAACTTGTTGACTATTATAGGGATAGGTTTAACTTTTTGTGTTCTAGTCCGAGGTGTTTGAAACTTCAGAAGTACATCCTAGAAAGGTTTCCGTATGTCAGGTGTGAACAAGAATACTCCTATCTGATTGTCGAGTCAAAGTCCATCACACTAAGTACCATGCCATCCTGGTTTTCTATACCTTGATGCATCATACCACGTGTGTTATCAAACATAAGAAAATTTGACCCTTTGAAAATCCCAATTCCTCGGCAAGTAATCATCATCATCATCATCATCATCTGCATTTGTGTCATCATGCATCTTGTTGAAATGACTTCTTCTTTTCTTACTAACCGTGCTAACCGGATACTATGACAGTTGATCATCATCACCATCATCACCATCGATCCTGCATTCACAAATCATTAGCATATTACATAAGCACATCATATAGACATCATTAGCACATTGCATTGCATATCATATACGAAACATCTCATTCTAATCATCATATAAGTAGGTGCATCCATATCATCGCATTTCACCCATTACATTGCATCTCATAGCATTATATTAATCATTGCATAAACAATGCATTTTCACTTCATAACCACTTCACATTACCATCTAAATCATCACATAACATTTACAGAATCATTTCATAATCATTTATTGCATAATCATAAACAAATAGGCAGATAAGCATTTAATTCATTACACATTAACATATCACTCTGCATTAACAT
>VDFB02109638.1:0-13434 GCA_007258455.2 Sequoia sempervirens
CCAACTCCTCAAATTTGTGATCTTCGATCAATTTGAGCGAAGTCGTGTGAGGATGTCAATATTCGGGTTTTCTTCCATCGTTGGGATTTTCCTGTCTGGTTGGATTTTCCCAGTTTCTCCTTCTTCCCCTCGTTTCTTGAAATTCATTGAGTGTTATCGTTTTCACAGAAATCTGATCTAGTCGGATTTTTCTAGATTTTCTGGGAAGTGTTGTGGCGAAGAAATTCGGTGAAATGGATGATTCTAATGATAAATTCTTATGGTTCTAGGTTCTAGATTGGTAAATTACACAATGATTATGAATTATTTATTCATTTTTTAATGATCTATTGTTGATTTCATGCTTACTTTGTCAGAATCCGCTTGGCCTGGATTTCCCCAAAATTCCTCTCTGGCCTGGATTCTGCGATTGGCTTGAAATCCCAGATTGTGTAGTTTGCGATTGAGCGAGGTTTCTGGGTTGATCTTGATTTGTGTTTGAGTTTATTTAGATTACAAATATATTACTGATGATGGGCTAATCTTGATCTTTGTGTTATAATAGTGTTATAATGGATATTAATGGTGGTTTTGCTGAGTGCAAGCTATTTTTTGCTGAGTCGTCAAGGAAGTTCTGGAGATGAAGTTATATCTGTAAAAGAAATTCAAAATATTGGCTACTTCCCCTTGGTCGACTTGGTGAGGTGCGCTCATGCTGGAGAGGGCAGTTAATGCAAGGCTGCATCGTATTTTGTATTTCCCTATCATTTTCCTTGCCTTGGTCTGAATTGCATTAAAGATCCCAGGTTGACCTAGATGAGTTCAAACATTTAATTCTAATTCATTTTATTTCGAATTCTCCTTAGGACGACCTGTTTGTGGCCATTTTTATTGTAAGCATTGGTTGGGCCGACTTGTTTTGGCTATTTTATTATTGTAATCCCTGACTGGGCCAACATGCTTTGGAGGTTCCTATAAATTTGGCATTTCGCCTCATTTGTAAGAGAGATAGATACACAGACAGAGATAATTTTGATACAAGAGTGAATTAGGTAGTAGAGCAGAGTTAGAAGTTAGTCAATTTCTGAGCAAGTGTTGTAACAGAACATTGGAATTGTTGCTTAAATTTGATGATTCAATACAATTGAGGACATTGTGATTTTTTGGTGATCTCTTTTGTGTTGACTTATCTTACATGGTTCTTATGCTTCTATCTTTCAAATTTCTCAAAGTTATTAGATATATGTTAGATTTAGATTTAGATTTGATTCAATAGTGTTTATGATTTGATGCTTGAAGTGTTTGTAGCAATCCCTGGTCCATACTTTTTGCAACTAGTTGTTTGTTAGTTGCTTTGCAAAGTTAGCCTGGACCTTTATATTCACTGTGCTTAGTTCAATTGTGGAGATTTATTCATTCCAATTGCAATTGGGTTGTCTTGGATGAATGTTCATGATCTAAAAATCTTAATACCTTAGAAGATTGCACTGTTTCTATGAGATTTTAGATTTATCTTAGTTAATTAGGAATAAGTTTATGAGGGATTGGTCCATTTCAAGTATTTCATCATTTGCATTGTTAATCTTAGGAGAAGTTTTAATCTTAGATATCTCTTTGAAACCGAAATATTTTTTTATTTCTTTATCATTTGAGTTAGATTTAGGATTGAAGTATCATTATATTGCCAAATCTGATAAGTTAAAGATTCAGTATTTGCTTGTAGTAAGGTCCCTTTGTGATTACCAACATTTTCTCATTTATCACTGAGTTGTTTATGCATTGTCAAGACTTGAAATTAGAGACCTTGGGGTTATCTCTTGAGGCTTGCTAATAGAGATTTACCTTTCAAGAGAGATAAGATTTCATATTTTGTCTGAGTTGTTGCTGTGCAAAAAACATCATCAACAATTTACAATGTTGGCCCAAATTTACAAATAAATTTGCAATGTGAATCAAACACCATCGACTAATATTATGATGCAACCTAAAACAATATCCTCAAGCACGTAAAACATTCAAATGTAAATATTTAAGGATCCACAACATGTTGCAACCATCATGTCGGCCAAAAACATGAAAACCCGAACATACTGAGAAAAATCTTTGACCACGAGCACATTGATCAACACAGACATACAAAAAGGATAGAGAATGATCTAGAAGCATCATAAAACAAAAATAACTAACAAATAATCATCCACAACAACAAAAATTACCAGAATCACATAAACTTCAATCAGGAACACTGACAAAACCCACATAAATACTATCAGAACACAACTGTTCATAACACGATCAAATCTTCATGCGAAACTCTAAAACTTTTGATAGATGAACTAGATACTCTAAAAAATAAACCCTTTAGTCCACAACAATTGATCTTCAATGTACAAAACAAGACACCTTCATGATCTAATCCACTGTTCCACTAACAACCTACAACTCTTCTTTAAACAATTTTTTCAATATCCTCAACATATACAACCTTCAATACAATAATGCTAATAGTGTTGACATCAATGGAAACCACATATCAGCAACACAACCAAAACATCCAACAATCTCCCCCTTTGGCATTGATGGCAACACATGATGTGAAAAACATCATCAACACAACTCTCAATCAACACTTGCTCCCTCTTAGATTTTGACTCTTCTTCCTTAACCTCTTCTACATGATCTTCTCCCCACAAGACTCTTCTCCTCAGATAAGCAATAGTTTTTCACATGCTCTTCTTCCCTTTTGACAACAATGAAAAAGATAAGCATTATCTTCCCACATACAAGCTTTGAACCACATATCCACACATCTGACTACTTCCCTTGAGTAGCAACCACAAAAACATCAATCTGAATCCGGAAATATCTATGAAGCATACAAATTGATGCAAGAAAATGCATCTTTAGTTAATATCAAGAGGGGTAATCACCCCTAGCATCCCTCTAAGATACTCAAAAGTATCCTTCAACAACGACTTGGTGAAAATGTCTACAATTTGTTCTTTGGTAGGCACATACTCTAGTCTGACTTCTTTTTCTCACTTTTTCCCTCAAGAAGTGAAACTTGATTGATATATGCTTGGTCTTAGAGTGTAGCACCAGATTCTTTGATATGTTAATTGCATGAGTTGTCACAATATATGGAAATAGGGTTTATCATAAACTACTTTGATATCTTTCAGCATATGTTTCATCCACATCACTTGAGTATAGTTATTTGCAGCAACAATATACTTTTCCTCAGCAGTAGATAGATAAATGGAATTCTGCTTTTTACTCAACCAAGACACCAACTTCTTCCCTAGGAAGAAGGTACCACCACTAGTACTCTTCCTGTCATCTACATCTCTTTACCAATCCGCATCATTATATGCATTCAAAGTAAGATCATCATCTTTAGGATACCAAAGCCTAAAATCAATTGTTCCTTTCAGATATCTAAAAATTCTCTTTACAACAACCACATGAGATTCTTTCGAATCAACTTGAAATCTAGCAACCATACATACATCATTCATAATGTCTGGTCTGATCTAAGTTAAGTAGAGCAATCCACCAATCATTGACCTGTATCTTGTTTGATTTTCCTTAGGAGAATCATCATTCTATGTTAACTTGCATCCGGTTACCATGTGAGTACCAAAAAGTTTTGAGTCTTCCATGCCAAACTTCTTCAGCAACTCTCTCACATATTTGGACTGAGATATGAAGATCCCCTTGTCTAATTGAGTAACTTGCAATCCTAGAAAGAACTTCATCTCTCCATTCATGCTCATTTAAAATTCACTTTTCATTTCATCAATAAACTTCATACATAGATTGTCATCTCCTCCAAAAATAATGTAATCAACAAAGACCTCAATAATTAACTTCGTCATGATCCATTTTGAAATACAAGTTGTTGTCAGCAGTACCTTTATTGAATCCAAGCTTTAATAAGTATTTGTCCAGTCTAGCATATCAAGCTGCTCTGGGGGCTCGCTTGAGTCCATATAGAGCTTTCTTCAATCGACAAACCATGTTTTCCTTATTAGTTAGTTGAAATCCATTTGACTATTCAATATATACTTCTTCTAGCTCACCATTCAGAAAAGTTGACTTCACATCTAGTTGATATAATTTATAGTTCTTATATGCAGCATAAGCAAGAAATAACCTTACAACTTATTCTGAAAAACCCATTTAGTACCAATCACATTTTTATCTTTAGGTCTATGAACAAGTATCCATGTATCATTATTTTCAATCTGCATTAGTTCTTCCTTCATAGCTTCCATCCAATGTTCATCATTGCAAGCTTCATTGACATCATTAGGCTTAATCTTGGAAATCAGGCAATACTCTTATGCAATCTTTCTTCTAGTTTGCACACCTTTATTCTTGTCTCTTAAAATTTTATTTTCAGAATGATTTAGCTTTACATACCTTGGATTTTTAGGATTCTCTCAAACTTCTAGTTCTTTTGTTCCTTCTTCTGCACTTGCACTTGTCTTTGCTTCTTGACTACCTTGATTTACTAGAACAAATGGAAGTTGTTTTACCAGAACATATGACACAATTTGGAGTTGATTCTATTTCTCAGCATTCTTCCCTTTGTTTGTGTTGTCTTCTTGGTCATCTGAATCATATCCATAGTATTTGGATGATTCAACAGAGTCCTCATCAACTCTGACATTTGCACTCTCAACCATTTTTCTTAGTCTTTTGTTAAGGCATCGGTAGACCTTGCTTTTAGTAGAGTAACCTAGAAAGATTCCTTCATCACTTCTTGCATCAAACTTTCTTATGTCCTCATCTCTCTTGATGTAACATTTTCTTCCAAAGATCTTGAAATATTTAATAGTAGGCTTATAGCCAAACCATAGCTCAAAAGGAGTCTTACTAGAATTACTATTGATATTTACTCAGTTTAAAATGTACACAATAGTGCTTACAACTTCACTCCAATAGATGCGAGACACATTTCCTTCAATCATCATTGTTTTATTAACATCTAGAATTGTTATGTTCTTCCTCTCTACAACTCCATTCTGTTGAGGGGTTCAGGGAGCAGATAACTGTCTTCTGATTCCATGCTCTTCACAAAAATAATTAAACTCCCTAGAGGTGAACTCACCACCTCTGTTTGACCTTAAGCATTTTATTTTCAGACCTCTCATTTTTTTGCATAGCCTTGAGACTTTTGAAATTTTCTAATACTTCACATTTTTCTCTTAAGAAAGCAACCCATATCATTCTAGAGTAATCATCAATAAGTAGCATAAAGTACATTTTCTCCATGAAGACTTCTAACTCTGGAGGGACCACATAGATCAGTATGCACCAACTCTAGTAATCCATTTGAATGATGTTGTTTTCTCCAAAAAGAAACTCTAGTCTATTTTCCCATCTGACACTCCTTGCAAATTGTGTTAGCAGACTTCACTAGCTTAGGTAGATCTCTTACTGCTTGAGTGTAACTTACTTTGAAAATGTTATCAAAATTCACAACATAGCCTCCTATGCCATAACCAACTTTCATCTACTTGAGCAATTAAACAACTTTCACTGGCAACATTAAGGTGAAAAATATTACCTTTTGTCTTTTACCTGAAGCAATTACATTTCCAGAACTTCCAAGTATCCTGCATCTTCCACCTTTGAACTAAAGATCATAACCCTTTTCCACCATCTATCCAACACTCAATAGGTTGTGCTTCGAGCCTTCAACATAAAGAACATCATCAGTGTTATGCTTACGACCAAGACAAATAGATCCTCTGCCACAAATCACACCAACATTGTTATCTCCAAATCTTACAACCCCACCGTCATACTTCTCAATACTTACAAATTTTCTTTTGTCATTAGTCATATGATGTGAGCATCCGTTGTTAATAACCCACTCATCTTTTTCTTCAATTCAGGCTGCAAGAGCTTTCTCAACTTTAACAGATTTAGTAGCCACCAGACATTTTCCTTGATAGCAAGGAACACCCATTCATCCTCATTTCCATTGTCTTTATTAGACTCTTCATCAGTCACTCCTTCAACATAGTAACATTTCTTTTGAAATCTAGATTTGTAAGAATTAGATCTAGGAACTCTTTCAGGACACCTTGATGCAAAATGACATATTTTACTGCAAGAGAAGCATTTAATAGGAAACACTCCTTTATACTTACCTTGTCCTCTACCTTCTTTCTTCACAATTAGTGCTTCCAACTCTTCTACCTCTCTTTCTTCATCTTCAAGCTATTTCATTTCTTTCGCATACTTGAATGACTTTCTGGAACACTCTTCATATCATATCTTTGCTTATTTCTTCCGGATACAGTAGCCTTAAATGTAGTTTTCTCATGGGAATAGATTCACCAAAGTCACTTAACTCAAAGGCAACAAGTTTACCAATTAGTGTATCCCTTGTCACATTCGTCAATGATATGGTTTCTTCAATAGCACGAGCCTTTTCTTTGTAGGAGGAAGGCAATGATTTGAGTACTTTAGCCATAATTTCTTCCTCATCCAGGGTACCACCAACACATCTAATACTCATCACTATTTGATTTACTCTTTGCATAAAAGAAATATTTTCATCTTCACCCATCTTCAAATTTTCATACTTGCCTTTCAAACTCTGTAGCTTAGCCATCTTCACATGTACATCTCCTTCATACAAAGTTTAGCCATCTTCACATGTACATCTCCTTCATACAAAGTTTCCAACTTTGTCCACATCTCATGAGCTGTCTTCATACCTATCACATTTGTCACTTCCGAATTTTTTAGAGCACTCAACAAAACTTCCATAGCCCTAACATTATTCTTAGCCTTTTTAATCTCATCAGCAATGGAAGGACTATTCCGAGGAATAACATATGGATTCTTTGTAATCTTCCAAAAGGGTTCACCAATACACCTCAAATGACACTCCATCCTAGCTTTCCATAATGAGTAGTTTGTTCCATTGAATCTAGGACTATCCTTCTTGAATGATGTTATCTCGGATCACCTCAATTTTTTAAACTTCTTCAGAGGAACCTACTACGATACCAATTGTTGGAAAAATAAGAACAAACAACAGAGAGGGGAAGTGAATCAGTTGTCACAGAATATTTAAACTTTTGAAACTTTACTTAACTTAATCTCAAATATGATAAATGAATAACAAACCATGAACAATAAACACATTAAAAGCACAGAGAACACCAAGATTTTTATGTGGAAACCCTATTAGGGAAAAAACCACAGTGGATGTTAGTCCACAATATTATACCCTGTTAAAAGTATAATGAAAGATAATGGGAACACACATGCATTCAGGCACACTACCTAGAGCTCACTGCTCAAATACAAGAGGACTCACTACCCAACAACACACAACAATACAAATTATATCCACAGAGTATGAACTGAGAAAATAGCTTCTACACAAGCCTGATTATAGTTCCAGTTAAGCACATAAAACCTTCGTCACACTTTGTTGAAACTTCTTCTCACTCTGCTCTGCAATCGAATGAATAGATTAATATTCAAACACTTTCTCTTCTTTGGATTTTCTTCACTTCATACACAAACTAACTTCACTCAAACAATCACTCTTATATATCCGCAACATGAAATTACATCAACAACCTTGTCGGCCAAAAATATAAAACATATTTACAATGTCGACTCAAATTTACAAATAAATTTGCAATGTGAATCAAACACCATCAGTTAATATTATGATGCAACCTAAAACAATATCCTCGAGCACACCAAACATTCAAATTGAAATTTTCAAGGATCTGCAACACATCACAACCATCATGTCGACCAAGAACATGAAAACCCAAACATACCGTGAAAAATATTTGACCACGAGCACACTGATCAATGCGGACGTACAACAAGGATACAAAATTATCTAGAACCATCCAAAAAAAACAAGAACTAACAGAGAATCATCCACAGCAAAAAAAATTACTAGAATCACATAAAATTCAATCAAGAACATTGACATAACCCACATAAATACTGTCAGAACACAACTGTTCATAGCATGATCAAATCTTCACGCAGACTTCTGAAACTTTCGATAGATGAACTAGATACTCTCATCAATAAACCCTTTAGTCCACAACAACTTATCTTCAACGTACAAAACAAGACACCTTCATGATCTTCACTGTTCCAATGACAACCATATATTAGCAACACAACCACAACATCCAACAACCATTCCCTAAGGGATTTGAGATCCCAAAATTTGATAAGTATTAGGGGACAAGAAACCTTGAGGATCACATTAGGGAGTTCCAAGTGCATTGCATGGACGTCACGTATGATGAAACTTACTAATGTGACTATTCCCTTAGAGTTTGGTAGGTCCCCCACCATTGATTAGTTCTCGTCTCTCAGGAATAAAAAAATTAGGAAATCATAGACGCATTTGTGCAGAACTATGCCTTCAACATAGCTATGGATGTGAGCATGGAAGAACTATCATCTATGAAACAATCCAAGGGAGAAACGTTTGCTTCATTCTTGCAATGATGGAGATCAAAGGCCAACAAAAGCAAATGGGTCATGCCTAAGGAACAACAAGTGTGCACCATCATTGCAAATCTTGACGGACTCTTGTCTTTCCATCTCAAGATGCAATGCATCACAACCTACGATCAGTTGATCCCTAAGGCGCTCAATATTGAATGAGCTCTTATCTCACAAGGGGGAACACCTTATCAAGAAATACGCCCATCTACTAGCTATAATGACAAATTTCACACATGGGCAAAAAATAGAAATGTTACCAATGATAGAATTGTCGATGCCAAAGTTGTCATCATTGCTCCTTGAAAAAACACACTAGCACCTCAACAACCACAAACCAACAATAAAAACAATCAACAAGCCATCACCATCACACAATAGCCAAACAACCAAACAATCAACAACATGGACAATTAAGGTAGACCGCCTCAGTGAAACAAAAATTCTCCTAAGAGGAAGTACACACCCCTTAGGGAATCAATTGAATCTATCATGAAAAGACTAGTGCAGAAAAAAATCATCACAATTCCCACCTATGACAACTATCAAGAACCCTTGGTAAAATCGCCATGGTACAATGAAAATCACCTTTGTGATTTCCACAAAATCAAGGGACACACAACTGCTAGTTGCATGAGGTTGAAAAACTTGATCCAAGACCTCATTGATGAAAAAATCATAAATGTGGAACAACCGGTAGGGAACCGAAATCTCAAGATTTATATGAATCTGATGCCCAACCACAATAAGGGGAGCAATAATAATGATAAAAGAAATGGTACCTTCAAAAATGTGAATCATGTATACGACCATGTCGTCGCATCCCTAAATGAGTATTGCATTGTTATCACCATCAAAGGAGCCCAAGCCAATTGTGGAGTTACCACAAGAGATGGAAAAGTTACCATCACAGGATCATCTCAGCCACCTAGAGCACCCACTTCCAACCCAAGATTTGTTCCTAGTGGCTATAATGTCCTCGACTAGCTAAAGAGAACCCCAACTCAGATCTCCATCATGGAGTTGCTGAAAATTTCACCAACCCATAGAAAGATCTTAGAAGAAGCCTTGGCTTCATCTTCCGTCCCCACTAATCTTGATGTGGATCAATTCCAAGCTATGGTTTCACACCTCACTACAACTCACCTCTTAACTTTCTTAGAGAAAGATCTTCCAACGCAACCATCTCACAATCGTGTGCTTCATCTAGAGGCTTACATCAATAAAAAAAAGGTCAAGAAGGTCTTAGTGGATGGAGGTGCAGGGTTGAACATATGCACCCTTAAATTAATAAAAATCTTGGGCTTCTCCGAAGATGCTATTGAAAAAGGAAAAGGCATAACTATCAGAGCCTACGATGATCAATAAAGAGTGTCTCAGGGCACTATCCAACTCCCTATTCAAGTAGGGCCAACCATCATGAAAATAACTTGTCAAGTTCTCGACCTGGAATTGCCTTATAACATCCTCCTGGGGCGTCCCTGGATTCACGGGATGCAAGCTATCGCTTCCACCTTCCACCAGTGTGTAAAATTTCCATACCAAGGCCAAGAGGTCACTGTCGATGGGGACCCTGAACCCTTTTACTATTGCAAAAATCTAGAAGCCAAATATTACAAAATCCCCCAAGTTAATAAAAACTATGAGGGCCCCTCAACTCCATACATCGACCTAGCTACTCTTACCTCCACTTCTATGACAAAGACACCCACCATCCCCGCCATCTTCAATATCAAGGTCATTGTCCAAGACAATAGGTGTGGGGATTATAAAATGAAGAAAGGTGCTTTCATGGTAGGAGAGTTACCACAATCTCTTAGGTCCCATGGGAAACCCCAACCAGCTAGAACATCATCCCAAACTTTTAGAGCTAATCCTTCTAGATTCAGGAGATGGGGAGACCTAGGTGAGGAAATAATAGAAGAGGACCCATGAAATATTCTATACCAAGACAATAGACCAACAACTGATTTACCTATGGATGATAGTAGTAAAAGCTTACAAATGATGCTCACCATGGGCTATGACAAAAACTAGAGGCTTGGAAAAAATGACAATGAACTTCAGTACCCATCATTCTTGAGACGCGAATGAGAAATCTTGGCCTCAAATGTACCCCTTCGAGTATAACCATACGTGGACGAGGTCCCCCAGTTAAAGCCAACAACAACCGAACTTTGCTTACCCATATCTACTGGCCGAGTCATAGACAACTTCACATTTGATATTATCGACGCCTGTAGTAATAGTGATGAGGAGGAAGATTCCAAAACTTACCTACCTATGCTTTTTTGAGAATTCCTCTCTCCTTATGATTAGTACCATGTCATTTGAGTCAACCAGTCAAACCCATGAAATAAACCTATTTTACCCCTAGCTCGTTGATTACAACCAACGAGGACCACCAGTTCTAGACACTTTAAAAAATGATGAAGCACTCTCAAAATTCATGGGACTACGAGACATTGTGCAATACAGATATCATAAAGCCGAGTTTGATATCATACTGGACACACAAGCCTATTACAAGGAAACAATTGAATCCTTTAGTCGCAAAAGTAAAAATTTGAGAATAATCTCAAGGTCTTTGAGTGAAAACCACACTGTGGCACTCTCTGACCCAAAAATAGTAAAAATAAAGGACATATCCAATGGTGAAAACCTCTCTGAGGCACTCAAGGATAAATGATTCAATTTTCCTCTTAGTGCTCTACATCAGGAAAAGTCAGCGATTCTAGCCAAGAGATGCAACCTAGTCAACTTGGGAACACATGAAACCTCACATATCACATTTTATGCTGAATCATTGTTGGTAGAAGAAAAAGAGCTCCTAGCTACTTTCTTAAGGGAGAGAAACGTCAACTTTGCATGGACTTGTGCTGACATGCTTGGGCTTGATCCAGAGATTGTGGTCCACCATCTAGTAGTTTACCCCAAAGCAAAGCCTGTCAGACAAAAGCTTAGAAAAATGCATCTCTAGATAGCTTTATTGGTTAAAATGGAATTAAAGAAGTTACTTGATGTAGGGTTCTGTAGACATGCAAATTTTACATTATGCATTCGATTGGATTCAGTCAAATTAGCTCTCACATTAGGCAAATTCATCACTTTAAACCATTCATCAAATAATCTTATAAACATTATCATTCAACCTTCATCTTGCATCATCCATTTAATTGAATAAATCAAAAAGCCATTTAAATCAAATCCTAAATCATATTCCACCATTTTCTAATTTAAATAAATCAAGTATTTAAGTCCAAAAAGTCAAATCATCTAATCAGCATTAAATCAGCATAATCATCATCTAATCCTAATCTAATACTAATCACATCCCACTTGCATTATCTAGACCTAGCCACTTGCACAATAAATCAATTTTATTGATTTATTAAAATCTCATTTTCTCTCAACATGACAAGTCAAGCAGGGCATTTATTGCTCTTCTTTCTTGTCCCCCTCTCAAAATTTATTGCAAATTTGAATTCAAAATTTCCCCCTCTTGGGCACTCTTCCCAAATCTTTCACACACATCAACTAATCACATGATGACAAGTGTCCTTCTATCATTGGCAGAATCTTAGTCCCACATTGGTCCCTCTTCAACACTTGACATTTTGAAAATCTTTAAATAGGTGCATCATCCTCAAGAAAATGCTTCACAATTTCATGCAAGGTTACTCTCTTCATTTGAGATTTGATCTTGTTTATCATCAATCCATCATCTCCATTTGCATTTTATCAATTTTGAGCTTTGGTCAAGGATTGGGGAAAGAGTCACTAGCACATGTATACCAATCCAACTATAGAATAGGTAATTTGTTGAATGTTTCATAATGCTTTAGTCTTTCTATTATCATTTGTTGCATTTTTGAAAGAATTTGCAATGTATTTCATAGGAGTTTACTTTGAAGGATTTGTAGGTACTAACCCTTGTTTGAAGTTAGTGTTTGCAGATTTTGAAAAGCATGCTCACATATGGCGCTAGAAGGAGGGCACTAACCTTTACATTTCATTCTTCATGTAGAAAACACAGCTTGATACTGTCACTTTATCCTTAGTATGCCTATTTATATTTGATACGGTATTGTTTTACACGATTAATGTGTTTTCATCTACTGTCATTGACTCTCATTGTGAAAAGAAAAAGTCATCACTCTGTCTGATAATCTGCAACACTAATGAGCTTAACACTCTTTTCTTTTGCTACTCCTCTCATAGTTTTAGAGTGTGGTATTCATTAAATAATGATGTAGACCATTGATATTATATACTAACCACAAGTACACGATGTTATCACCCTTTCAAAGATCTATCAACCTGTGTAACCAAGTCTTCTAGCGTTTGTTAGTTACAATATTTCTTGTAATCATCTTAGCCTATGATAGAATAGCTACTTTAGGTTATAACAGTCGCACTTTGTTCCTATAAACAAGCATTTGGAGTAAGGTATTTATTCATGGATCACGTCATGCCTTCACTACACAATAATATCCAAGGAAAGAATAGGCTATGTGGACTCTTTGAAATGCAGATTTGTTTTCCTTCAACTTGGTCTTTAAGTTTATTTAAATCACTGTAGTAATCACTGTCAAAACATTCTTGTTTTTATGGCATGGTCATTAACTTCTACGCCTTAAAAATTCATCGATTTACTGTCTGTGATTGGCACGCATTTATACATTCTGTCATAGCACTTCCAACTGCAAGCATAACTTCGACGTACTACATGCCTACTGTCTTTCAAAAAGCTCCATTTTATCTCTTTTTTTTACGTGGGGGATTTTATTTGCATAAAGCTGACAAAGACTGTTGAAAATCTGCCTTACAGCTACAGTGCGCATACCTTGCATTTGGTTTAAATTTCCTTTCAGCCATTATGATAGACAAACCATGCACCTTCTTAGTATTTCAAATTGATTCACTGGCTAAGCTTTCATA
>VDFB02109639.1:0-12282 GCA_007258455.2 Sequoia sempervirens
TACAAAGGCAAAAAAATTTACCATGAAAATATTAAGTTTGTGTGGTAGAGAAAAATTCCAATGCTGCATACGTAGTATGCTGATTTTTTAAATGAGTAAATGAAGTATTTTTTAAAAATAATTATGAAAATATAAAAGATACACTAGTGTGCTTTATGTTTATTAATATATTATTATTATTTTTACAATATAAATATTTGGAAAAGTTAGTAGATATTTTTTGTTGAGTATAAAATAATTAAATTATTTTTTCTATAAAATATATCATATAATCTGTACAATGATGTCAAAATTTCAATTTTTTAAATATATAAAATGATTAGAAGTTATTATGTCAATGTGTATGTTTATTAAACATGAATATATACAAATTAATTAAATAAATGATAATTGTTGAATAAAGTTGGAAATCTAAAATATGTTGATTGTATATCTCTACAAGTCTTTTTTTTTTTTTTGGATTCAATTTTAATTAAGAAACATATCTAGAAGAATATAATTAGACGAAATATTTGTAATTAATTTCAACATTATGTTATATATATAATCTTAATATTAACTTAAATGAAATTACATTTATTAAAAAATAAGATTTATTGTTTTATTGGTCAAAATTAGTTTTTAATTGTTAAATAATAAAATAGATTGTTCTTGAAAATAGTTAATAAAGAGTTGTTTTTTTATGATTTTGAAATTGTTAAAAAAAAAAAAGATAGAAAAGAAAATATCAATGATGATTACTTAAACAATATATGATAATCGAAAAATCAATAAGTAAAACTAGAATTTTAATGGTGGTTTTCTTTATGTTTTTGAATTTCTACATAATTTTAAATTTATTTTATTAAATAAATTGAAATCTTTAATCAAATTGTGCATGGAAAATTTGAAAATTGACCTATTTTTGGCATACAAAATTTATGAATTTTAGGTTTCCAACTTTTTTAACCAATTATCATTTATTTAATGTAATTTTTATATATTAATGTTTAATAAACATACATATTGAAATATGAACATAATAACTTCTAATCATTTTATATATTTAAAAATTAAAATTTTGACATCATTTTATACTCAACAAAAAATATTTACTATTTTTCCCAAATATTTATATTGTAAAATTATTAATAATTTATTAATAAATAAAAATATTTAAAATAGACATAAAGCACACCATTGTATAAAACCTTTAATTACCTATTTTAAAATTATTTCATAAGTTAATCTTTAATATAGTTTTATAAAACTATAAGTAATTCTAAAATAGGTAAATTAAAGATTTATTAATAATTGTCTTTAAGATAGGTAAATAGATAAAATAATAGAAATAATTTACCTATTTACTCATTGATTTACCTAAATTATCTCTTATTTACCTAAATAATTTATAAAACTAGGTGGATAATTTAAATTAGTGAATTAAAATAGTTTAATAGTTGATTGTATATTTTAAATAATTAATAGATAGAAAAAAAATATCATTATGGAATTAACCTAGTCTTCATATTCACCATAATTAGTTAATTTATGTATATTTTATTATAATTAATTAATTCAAATAATTATCCACCTATAAAATAGTTTAATTCAATTTAAACTAGTTCCATATTCACTGATTCAATCATATCTACTATTAGTAAAATCAAGATTTTTTTTAAGCATAATTAGCACATAATTATTAATAGTTTTAAAATGAACATAAATTATTTATAATAGTAAATTATACACCTAGTAAAATCAATTTATTATTTAATTAAGTTGGGTGAATAAAGATTAAATTATTTAACTTATTTTAAAATTTAATTAATTAATTATTATTAAATAATCAAATATTTTAAAAATAACTAATTGAATAAAATTATCAATTGATATTTAATAAAGATAACTAATTTTATATTTATTCAATTGATTTTACTAGGTGGAATATTTGATTATTTAACTAATTAGATAAATAATAATTCAATTAGTTATTGATTTTACTAGGTGGAATATTTTATTAGGTAAATAATAATTCAATTAGTTTCTACAGCCTTTGCATTATACTCCAAAGAATTCAATTTTCCTTTTCCAATTAAATTTTCCACCTCCCATTAATATTGCTTTCCTTGTGGTAGGAAGGAGAATTCACATTAAATGAATTATGTAATGGATTACATATTTTTCAAAAAATAAAATATATTATGTAATTTTAAATACAAATTATATAATTCTTATATTATTTATAATTATTATTTATTAAATGTTCTATAGAATTTAAATAAAAAAATTGATTAAATATTTGTTTTATTAATATAAATGTATCTAATATCATTTTTGAGTTAGTATATTTATTAAAAATGATTTCATTTTATTCATTTTTTTATATAATAAAATTAATTTTATATGTTCAAAAATTATTTTATTTTACTTCAAAATTAGTCTATTTGAATTTATTAAATATTATTTTATTTTATTTGTTTAAGCATTATTTTATAATTTAATTTTTTAATATATATAAACTCTTTAATGTTTTTTATTAATACACCATTAAAATCTTTAACAAAAATTATAAAAGAATTTATATATATTATTGTTAATCCCATATTTTAAATAATTTATTAAATAGTTTTTGAATATATTAAACAAATATATATAAACTCTAATATATTTTTTGGTTCGGAGACACCGTTGTACTTTGCTCGAAAATAAAAAATGTAGGGGGCTGTCAATTACGCTACACCATTTAGGAGTTGCTACGGACGGCAAGCTACTACAGGTTGTCCCCTCATCTGACAGACCGTTAGCGCAGGTCATGGCATGGCAGCAAGTCCATCGGATGGACATTCCATTTTGTATGTTGCATTGCCTGCTCTAGCACGAACACTACAAAATCACATGATGCCCTCGAGAATAATATTAATGATAAAACGGCACACCATCGTCCATGGACCGACTACAACATTCGTAATTTGCAATAAAATTTGATGATCTTGTCATGAGGTCAGTTTGGTGGGAAAGTAAATTCACTAGCTAAGCCTTCGTATTACAAGCTTTAAATTGGGGGAGACACAACAATAAAATGGTATGATGACATAACGTTACAGGCTGCATGAGTAGAGATTCTAGATGGGAGAAGTTAAAGCATTAAATGGAACAATCTTGGCATCTCACTAAGTCAAATTTCCTTCACCTTAGTTCCAGGATGAAGGATTTCCTAAATCTCTCTCCTTACTTAACACTGGCCAAGCACTGAATGGGGATGATTCGATTGATTTGACCATTTTTGAGACCTCCAAACTGCTACACGCATCCTAAGAGGACATATTGAGCCTGACAGGGAAGTCATAATTATGCTAGCTATACTATACGGAAAAACATTTAATATGCACCCAAGGCTGAGAGCAATACAGTAGGTGCCTCATCTAAGCAGCAAAAGACAATTTTATTTCACAATCTTTCCACAACCAAACACCCAATCGCTGTAATTTTTCTTTGTTACCCATTTGAGTTTAGTTCTAGTTTGTTTTGAACTATTTGTTGGATTCTGATGTCGAGCTGGAACATGCCTTGACTCTATTGCTCTACCCACCCATTCACAGGTTGTAATGAACTGGACCAATTTTTTTTTGTTTTTCCAATTTCAATTACAATCAACACGCACCTGTTAAGGTTAGCTCTAAACCAAAACGATGCAAAAAGCAACTCTAACCAGGATGTACACTAGGATCCCAAGGTTGGGCAAGGTGTGAGCATATGGTCAGAGGATCTAATGCAATGCAGAACTGGAAGGGAACTCTAACCAAGAATGTGTCTAGGATAGACGAGCATATGGTTAGAGGATCTTATGCAAGATGAGCTGAAAGTAACTCTAACCAAGATGGCGTCAAGAGATGGCGAGCATTTGGTCAGAGGGTCCCTAAGGCTATTAACTGAAAGTAAATAGGCGGCAAGCCAGCCTCTTCCACTTATTCAGCTAGAATTACAAGTAACTTGTCAAAGAGAAGAAGTGAGAATTGCTAATAGTACTACTGTTCAACTTACAATGAATTAGAGAGCCTGCCAAGAACACAAGATTAGAAGCTTTCAATGCTACAATAATGTTAGCTACTCTCCAATGCCCACAAAACCTTTTAGAGTCAATTTCTTACCTAACTAATGAATTTTCCCATATCTGATATAAATGATTTTTGACTGAAAATGCACAGACCAACAACTTAGCAACTTACTATTATGCTCACAACTCACTCAAAACTCACTCAAATCACATGAAACAAAATGCATACAACTCCTAGGATGATGGCACTCAAAAAGGAATAGAGAAACCAACCCAAAAGACTCACATTAATTTTGCACGGAAATCAAGACAACTTAAAAAATGTACGACCCTCAAGGAGGGGCGATTTTGCTCCATAAAATCCAAGACATGAAAATAAAATCTGAAACTTGGCACACAAGGTCGCCCCTAGCAAGGAATCAGATTGGTTAAATACCCAGAACAACAATATTTTTATTTTTGAATCTATGAATGAAACTTACAATCAGCTGTGATATTCAACAATTCCAAAAACATGACTAAATGCAAAGAAACTAAACTAATATGCTAGGAACTCAAATGCAATGTTGAAACAAACTCAACTACAATCTACCTCTCAACTAGTTGCTATCTTTCAAGTAAGAAGATGAGCCAAGCTAGGAGGTGTGCTTTCCTCGAAGCAAATCTGTCCCCATTTCGGCAGCATAACTTTACTGAAAATATGAGATGAAGAACTAAAGAGAGAAGGCCTCCTTATATAGACTTAGCAAGCATCTCCAGAAGCTTCTAGAAAGTGTGTCCTTTTTTGACTTTGAATTGACTTCATTTTCCCTTCAAGAATGGTGTCCCACTTCCCAAGGCAATATTTGATTTATTTAAAATTACCTTCTCTCCAAAATTTGGCGTCCAAATCTCCCTTTGCATTTTTGAACCTTTGAATTATTTAATCTTTCTCCTGATGAGGCATTCACCCATAAAGTCCCCTTTTTAAAACAACATAAAGTTATAATGCTAGGCCAAGGGGGTTATAATATTAAAATATAACAATATAATACAAAAATAACTTATCTCTCCATAAAAATGCCCCAAAAATCTAGAAACATCAATACCAACAGAATCACCTGAAGAAGAGAACCAACTGAACTGAAACCAACCTGTCCACTGCCAGAAATAGAATTTACTAAAAATAGTAAATTCATGAAGTTGCTCAAAACACCAAATGGCCTATACCACTATGAAGCTCTCTGAAAACCCAGAAAGAATCTGCGATCTAGTTTCCAAACTTCAAGCAACAACCTCCTCAAAAATAGGAAACCCTAATTTCTCCCTCCGAGTAGCCTACGGGTCTTCGGAAGAGGCCAACGGTCAACTGAATCGATCACAGTTGAGAAGGGGACATTACACAAGTTAAATAAGTGGTGTTTAAGATAAGGTGTCGACATCAGCATTCACTAAAATAATACACACTTTCAAGGTGAACAATAGGTGTTACAACTATTCAGAGGAAAAAAGGTTTGGATAGAGTTGTTTTCATTAACCATCAAGGTCGTTGAGGCTTTAAGAATCTCTTCCGAAGAGATGAGTTAAGTTGGTGCATGCCTTCCACACAAACTCAGGGAACCCATTTTCAAGTGGAAGATAATGTTGGCAGAAGACTCGGTACAAGAAAAATGGTTAGGGGCTCATTCTTTTAGAACCAAAAAGCTAAGCATGATGCTGAAGAACGGTATCCATGAGAAACAACTAAACCCTCAGTGTTGCGCAAATTTATATACCGAGGCATTATCCTTACGAACCCTAAAGAACTTTTTTTTTTAATTGGATTATATTGAGGAAGACTATAGATTAGAGATATAAGCTGCATTAGGGGAGAGGGGCCCATAGTGGAGCACCCTAACTTTACGTTTCTCAAAATCCTATGTGGAAATTTCAAATCATTCCTAATTTTGTACAACAGTTTATTTGGCAACTCACATGCTTCTATATTTTGTTTTAGGGCCACATCATCAAATATGATGACACACCAACATGTTTTTTGTTGAGGTATCCAAAAAGGCCCCCAAAAAAAGTGAGATTGATAGTGGTGCACTAAGTCATGTTTTATTTGTGCGCTAACGTGGCATCACATGATTTGTCAGTTTGTGTACTTTATGGAGAAAAAGTGTTTTGCAATTGGATATTAAGGTGCTCCACTATGGGGCCCACTGAGGACTACTTCTATATCCATTATTGGACCCCACTTCACTATGGGCCCCTCTCCCCTAGTACATATAACAGCAGAACAAAAACAGGTGAGAACACCCAGTTAGAAAGGAACTCGAGAGGGACTTATTGAGGGAAACTCCAAAATCATTCTAATCCTAATCATAACAGTCGCACTCATAATATCGACAACAGATAGGCTAAAAATTTGGTGGCATGTATTTCTATCTCCTTTGTCTATACCTTTGATACTTGTAATAATGTCTTTGTTTAAGGTTCAATATGCTTGATTATCTTGATCAATGCTTAGTAGTGATTACACGTGAGAATGACAATGGTTTATTCTAGTAGTTATTATATGATGTTCTTTCTATATTAGATTTAATATTTTGGAATTATCAGACAGAAGCTCGTGAATTCTATCTCCCTTCATGTATAATATGATATGAGGTGGTACTACCTAAATTTCCAGGAGATTAATTAAAATCATTTAATTCCTGTGTCAAAATGTATTTCAATGGAAAATTCCAAGATTACTTATTAACAAGGTTTAATGAGGCAGCTTAGTATATACTTGCACTTGCACAAATCTTTTAGTTCATTTCCATACATATATACTTTATTTACTTTTAAAAAAAAAACAAGGAAACATATGACCATGCATATAGAGTTCCCTTAATACCTTTAACATATTTAGGGGAAATATTTTGCTACAATTCTAAATCTTAGGATAACCATCATGTTTAGGTTTATCCCTGTCCAATGTCTCCTCCATAGTAAAGGGATTTACTTTTTCCAAGTCAAGAAGAAAATCAATGATCAATTATATCTTTCATGATTACTTGAATAAATGATTCTCTTTTTGTAAAATGCAACTTAAAGGATACATAATTATAATGAATCCTCTCTTTGTCTCCATAACTAATTTAGCACAACTCATAAGGTACCCCTTTTTGTTTTATTTTTATTTTTCATTGCAACAAATACAAAACCTTCCATATTACACATAATTTCTAGGAACACATTGCACAAACCATAAAGAATGGCATGCTCTTTTCCCACTTTCTTACATGTTACAAAAACAACAATAGCTTTCCATATTACAAACTAAATTTAAGAAATACAAAGAATGAAAAACAACTGAACCAGGCTTGCTCTCCATCCTATCGTAATGGTGTCATAGAGCCTCATGGGCTCTAGCCATACCCTCGAGCAAGGAATTCTTTAAGCTCCATGATGATTAATGAAGTCTTTTCTCCTTTTTTTTTTAAAAAAAAGGATAAAACTAACATAGCACCAATTTCTTGCATCTAGGTTATCTACTTTCTACTTTCAACCATAAACCATACACTGTCACCTTCTTACAACCAATAAACAAGGGAAAATGGAAATAGGAAGAACTTATCTCTTTTCCTTTAGATGAAGGAACTGAACTCTTGTATCCATCTTTCCTCTCCAAGCCAACCCATCTCAATCACTATCTATCCAAGAGGTGGACTCCTCTCCTCTTCTCACTCTTTCTACCATCTCCACTCAAGTTCCCCAAAAGGAGAAGTGGGTAACACCCCACTCATTCTTCCTCTCCAACTATATAGGAGTTTCAACTTGCAACTCTTAGATGGGGAGGTGTGGAGTGTACGCCCCTTCATTAATGAGGGTCTTTTCCTTATTTAAGAGGGAAACATGCAGTTGGAAACCCCCTCAATCTTTCAACCCTATCCTCACATCAAAACTCGTCACATCTCATTATGAGGACATTTCAAGGGTTAAATCATATTCTAGGGGCACTATAGCATGTCCATTTCGTCCCTACCCCAAAGGTATAGACCTGAGGGGGTCTATTTTTGCCCCCTAACCAAAAAAATTGACCAACAACTCTCATTAAAAGCACACTCAAGGGTCCATCCTAGTTTCAAACTTAGCTAGGGGTTCCCAAGACCTAATCCCCAACTTACACCTCACAAGAATCCCAATTAAATGCCCTCACAACCTTAGTCTTCTAATACATTAACTCTACTTGTTTCTAGGCCCCAAATGGGGTCAAATTATATCCTCAAGAATAAGTCTTTTTTTTATTTGCTCTTGTTGGTTCTCCCTTCTCATGCTAACACCATTACCTTCCTGCACATTACCAACACAATCATAAGTAACAATTGTATATCACCTTAATATGTTAGCTAAATATTATAAACTTTAACTATATAAGAATCTATTTAAAATTTCAATTGTATTCCACATTATACGAGTGTGTTCCACCTTCATGGTAGTGACAATAAAACATAATGTCAAAAAGGAATGCAAGAGTATTGCCAAAAGATCACCTTATTTATCCCACAATATTTCTAATCATCAATTCAAGAAAAGCATATAACAAATTAGGGTTGTATTAAATACATATGAGGTGAGGACTTACAAGAGTATTAAATGTTGAAGATTATACTCAATGATTTAAAATGATGCTCAATAATTAGATTCAAAATTAGAAAATTCTAACAAACAATTAAATGTTTTTTTTTGTGTTTGGGGTATAATATCATCTAGGAAACTACTTTTTGTGTCATAGAAATTAAGCTTATTTGCAAGTTTAATGTGTACTCATGAAAATAACCTCAAAACATTTTGATATATCCAACTTACTCATCTAAATGTTTGGAACCTATGTCTAAAAAATAGGTGGTGTTGATGAACACTTTTGCGAGTTCGATGAGCAAGGATCTTCTCCTTTTGTCAAACCCCTAAATCTAAATCAACAATTTGGACAAAAATGGAAGGCACTCCAAGAAACCATATTGAATGTCCATTTTGCTGATGTTACATGCAGCGTCTGGAGTTATATTACAGTGATCTTCTTATTGGTGTAAATTAAATAATAGCTCTAAGCTATTTAATTTATAGACTCAAGAGGCACGATTTTTCATGTCGCTTATTTTGTTAAGAAAATAAATATTAAATGAAGAGGCACGTTTTATTAACAAGGCCGACCTTGTTCAAGGGGCACGATTTCTAAGAAGGACGTCTTCTTGCTTGTGGCCGACCTGTTTGGGAAGAGACACGTCTTTCTCTCAATATTGTATATATATTAGATGATGCTCTTCATTGTAATCATCAAGTTTCAAGTCAAGTTCGAATATATCCATTATAGTCTAAGTGCGAGCTCTTCACAAGGCAGTTCTATATTGTTTAGAAGTCTGAGTTCTTCTTCAGCAAATTGCATTCTCTTATTGTTGTGTTGCATCATCTATTGATGCTTGTATTTGGGCCTAAATCTTGGCCTCTTGTAAGAAGATCATTCTTGTGACAATTCAATATATAAGTGATATATTGTTGTTGGGTTTTTCTCCCTCAAGAGGAGGGTTTTCCCAGGGTATCTGTTGTGTCTTTGCATTTGATTTGAATTAATTTTCTGTGCATTTATCTGATCATTAAAATTTACATGGTATCAGAGCAGGTTTGAGAGGATCGTGATCAGATTTATCCCTAATCAACAATACCCTATTTGTTCATTTGTCTAATTTAGTCAAGATGGTGAATGGTTTGAAGATTGAGGATAGACTCGAGGGAGCATCTAACTTCACATCATGGAGATTTCAGATCATGCTTACCTTGCGTGAAAATGACTTGGGTGAGTTCGTGGAGTCTAGCATTCCTAAACCTGAGGAGGAAGAAGAGAAGTTACAATGGGTGAAGAAAGATATTAAAGCAATGAAGATATTGGTTGATGCCGTCAAGGACCATATTGTTCCTATCATCTCTAAGTTGAAGATAGTGAGAGACATGTTCAAAACATTGGAAGAGATGTACGAAATCAACAATACCAGTTGAGCACTTGCACTGAAACAACTACATCATGTGAAGATGGCGAAAGGTGAATCAATGATTGCATACTTTATGAGGATTGCAGATTTGAGAGATCAGCTCTCGACAATAGGGCATATGGTTGATGACAAAGACTTGACTATGCTCACTCTCATTGGTCTACCTTTGTCTTGGGAATCTTGCATTCAGGGAATTAGTGCAAGATCAAAATTTCCTAAGTTTGATCGCCTAAGATCTGATTGCATTCAAGAAGAATCAAGGTTGTTGGCAAGAGGCGTTGGTCAAAGTTCAAAGAATGAAGACATTCATGTTCTCGCCTCCCATGCTTCAAAGAAGAAAGGAAAAGATGGAAGGAAAGGATTCTTCAAGAGGAATCGAGACAAGGGAAATGATGATACACCTCCCTTCCATGAGAAGAGACATGCTCCAAGATTCAATGCTTTAGATGTGATAAGTTTGGGCGCTTAAGCTAAGCATTGTCCAACTAGACCCTAAGCAACCTAGAGTGCTTGTGGTGGTGTTGATGATAGCTTCTCCATAAAGAATTCAAGAGTGAATATTTGTTCTTTTCGGCATTGTCAAGTGAATGTACCTACCGACACCAACACTTGGCTGATCGACAGTGGTGCTTCATGACACATCACTGGTTTTAAGGAGCACTTATCAAGTTTGGTGGAGAAAGAGTCTTCCGAGCAAGTCATCATTGGAGATGATGCTAGCTACTCCGTGAAAGGAATTGGGACCTCTACACTTCATTTGGATTCTGGCATCACACTTCAGTTGAGTAATGTTCTTTATGTTCCTGGAATCAAGTGCAATCTTATTTCTATTTCAGGCTTGGAAGATAAAGGATATCAAGTTGCCTTCTCCAAAGGCAAAGTTCTAGTGTGGACGAAGAACTCTAGCTTCAAGGATACTCAAGTAATTGGAGTTAGACATGAAAGCCTTTACAGGGTCTGCACACGTCCTCTACAAGCTTTGGTTCATGATTCTTCAAGTCTATGTGATCTTTGGCATCGGAGATTGGCTCACCTACACTTCTGAGCCTTACCTATCATGGAGAAGATGGTGTTGGGCCTTCCTAAGTTCAACCAAGAGCACAAAGGTACTTGCAAGGGTTGCACTTTGGGTAAGAATATAAAAGCCCATTTTCATAGTAGAGAAAATAGATCTAAGTGTATTTTAGACCTTATTCATTCTGATTTATGTGGTCCTATGTCTATTCCGTCTTCGAGTGGATTCTTGTATTATGTTCTTTTTATTGATGATCACTCTAGGAAGACTTGGATTTATTTTTTGAAAGCTAAAGAGTCTGAGGAAGTGTTAGATAGGTTTAAGGAATTTAAAGCCTTGGTAGAAAATCTTTCTGGTAAAAGAATTAAGGTCTCAGTCGATAATGGTGGAGAATACACCTCTGGCGGAGTTTAAATTTTTTGTAGATGTAGGGACAAGGGGAGTTTTGTGTCCCCCTATAATCCTCCATGAGAATAATTGGTGAGAAAGAAAAGGAGTATGGCTTGATCATTGGAGGCTGTAATTATGATCCATGATCAAGATTTGCAAACCTTCTTATGGGCAGAAGCTTCCAGGACGGTTGTATATGTACAGAACAAAAGTCCCCATAAGGTCTTGGAGAATATGACTCTGGAAGAAGCCTTTATAGGGAAGAAGCCTGAAGTCAGTCACTTGAGGATCTTTGGATGTCCTGTCTATGTTCACGTCCGAAAGGAAAAGAGAACTAAGTTGGAGCCTTTTGGCAGGAAGGGAATATTTGTGGGCTACAGTGAGACATCAAAAGCCTACAAAATATACATTCTAGGATAGAAGTTGATCGAGATCAGTAGGGATGTTATATTCGAGGAAGATGTTGCATTTAGGAGATCCAGGGGGGTTCATATGGAGATCAATAATGAAGAGTCTCCTCAGGATATGTAAGTTGACCATACTCCTGAGATTCAGAGGGAGACTTTAGAACCAAAAGAAGATATTGATCCCGCTGAACCCTTGGAACCTACTGATGGGCCTACTGACATTGTTATTGGGAGAAAGAGACCTCTATGGGCCAGGCGTACCATGCAAGTGAAAGTTTATAGCTCTAGGGCACATTCAGAGAAAGTAAAAGGCCATATAAGTTCTCCAATTATGTTGCCTTAATGAGTCAGATTATTGAATCTGAGCCTACCTATGTTGAGGAAGCATATAGTCAACAGGTTTGGAGAGATGCTATGGCAGAGGAGTACCAATCAATT